>OU015490.1:73727824-73930324 GCA_907164885.2 Dolomedes plantarius
TCTTATAGTGCAGGGGTGCACTAAGAAAGATTTTTGAAAGATTCCTTTTAGATTTTTTTAAATTAAATTTTTAAGCTGTTTTAGTAACTTTTTTTTAAAGTTTGCATTTAAAATAATAGTTTGAGGGTTATAAAATTTATAACACGGGAAATATCATAAAACAATTTCTTTAAAATGAGATCTTTTTCGAATCTTTACCTCCATTTTCTGATTTTTGGTGAATTTTTAAAGATAAATTTTTAGAATTTAATTTATTAAATGCTGATCACGTGATTTCTTTTTCTGGTACTTTAAATAAATTTATCGTCACATGCATAACAACTAAATAGACAAAAAAAATTTTTTTTCTTGCTAATGTGGCAGACGATTGGACATTATCCAAATAATATTAAAATAAAATAAAAGATATTATGTTCCTCAAACTGTACTATATTAACTGTACTAAATTCTTTAGTATGTCCTACTAAATGTAATTTGAATATTTTCTTCTACATTATTTTGTCTATAAAAATATCCCTTACGATTTTTTTTATAAATATATATTTTTTTACATGAATTGTATAGATTTATCGTCGTATTTATCATAAATATATACATATATATTTATTTATTTTTTTTTGGCATTAATTGCATACATTGACCGTTGTATTTAATTTGAATGTACTCCGTAGCGAAGTGCGGGTTTTCAGCTACTAGTTCTGGATAAAGTTCTAACTGCGCACACCAGAACTGTTCTAACTAAGGTCCCCCCCCTGTCGCAGAGTTTCGCGACATCGTGAAAGCGCACAAAGAAATAGGTATAGAAGGCAAGTTAATTGGAAGATATGATGGTAAATAATAGTGAAGAGCAATTTTAGGCCATAAACGAATCGCTGAAAGAGGGCTCAGAACGCAAAAGAGGGAAGAAAATAAAAGGAGATATAAAAGTCTTGCAAGTCAGGGAGGCAGAATTTATTGAGGGTCATAAAAGTGGACCCCACAAGAAGAGGAAATCCATCCGTGGGAACAACGAAATAGCGGTCAGGAAGAGAGATACGCCCCTTAACTAGGAATGGTCACCAAAGAAATAATAATTAAAAACCCAAGCGAATGATGGTGGGTGGATGTTGTGAAAAAGGACTGGAGACACCAATGAAATTTCAGAGTGGGCGGGACGAAAAATTAAGTAATGGAAGACATTTTGAGTAAAAGAAGAAAGAGGCTGCACGACAGATAGACTGAGACTTGACGGTTGATAGAGATAGACTGAGACGTGACGGTTGATAGAGATGGATTGAGAAAATAGAGATAGAGTTGATAGAGATGGAAACGAAGTAGCCCATATAGAAAAATATTGAACTCGATACTTCTGCCAGATCAATGAGCTACAATTCGAGACGAGGCACCAGAAATCAAGTGAAGACCTGTGGTCCCACCTGTGAGATGTTAAAGAACACGATACCACCGACAGATGAATGAGCGTCAACCGAATACGAGACTCCAGTGATCAACCAAGCCCTGCGATCCCACTCTTGAGATGTCTAAAACCAAAATGCGACTGCCAGCGGTATGATGTCAACAGTGCCCGACGTATCATCAAACGGAGGTATTGTCTGTTGTTTCCCAATTTTGTCGTAAGCCATGCTACCTTGTCCTAAGTAATGAATGATAATGCTGATATGGATAGATGTTGCAGTAACGCTAAATATTGATTAAGTATATATATGACGATAGTGCGCGCCAAGTAGTCGAGTGATGACAATTATTAATTAAGGGTGTAAAGTATATGTATTAGAAGAATAAGTAGTAATTAATTGAACGCGCAAAATCGATTTAAAGTGTGTTGATTATTTGATTATGAGTGTATACATATAGTAAGTGTAGAGGAAGGATGAAATATTTAGTAATATTGTAGTGTATTATTTATGTGTGTTAATATTCAATAAATTAATTTGTCAATATAAACCAGAGTTATTTCCATTATTTGGGAAGCACATCAATGTACTAACCACAATCTTTAACCAATAAATTACTAAAATCATAATCATTAATAATAAATATAATTAATAATATAATAAACTCCCAATCCCAATAATTTCATTTAAAATAATTTAAACAATCACGGTTACACCCCCCCCCCTTGAAACATAATGAACCTCCGTCAAACGTTTTGCATTCCGGCAAATCCGAACCGAAAAATCTATCAAAATTTTTTCTATTAATGTCTTTTTGAAAACGGAAAACATCTCAACAATAAGTGAAACCTATTTTTTTTTCTTTCCGGTACCTCAAAAGTCTGAATCAAACGTTTTCTAACGCAATAAGTCCGTAGGTCAACAAGCTGCCAAAGACTACGAATATGAAACTCTTCCTCAAATCGGTAAATCCTCCGACGGAGATAGCAATGGGTTTTTTCTTCATCACGAACTTCATTCTCTTGTGTAACAAACCGCATTCAGCCTGGGGACATGGGAGAGCGTTTTCTTCGTATATCTTATTCAAAACCCTCTGCAGATTCTTCATTTCGTCAGGTATCCTCGCCGCCAGATACACAGTTGTGGTGAAATAAAACATATAGGTGCCCAGCGTTGCTGAGTGGTCGGCCTTAACTAAGACGCTGGTTCTTTCCTCCTTTATGAGCAGTGCAGATAACATGAATATTATCAATATATTCCTCAGAATTAAGAAAAACACGAATGAAGAAAACGACTCGTTCAAGAGGTCGGTGCAGTGCCACACTGCGGAACACTTCTGCAATAATTCGCTCGCCTCGTCCAGCTGAGTATTGCAGAAGAATTCTCTTCCACTCCTTTGTATCTCATGCCTGGTAGATGATATGATATTTCCCCACTGATAACAAACGGCGCAGAAAACGCAGTTCATGACTAGAGGCGATAATTCATTTGCTACAATGTAGCATAAGAAAGCGGCGATGCTGCTGGAAGTTGCTACACGAGGATCCTCAAAAGGATAGAAAGTGAAGATATCCAACACGTCCCGACAACAAAGTAAAGACACAAATGGGAACGTCAACCCTGCTATAACTACCAATAACATGATGCTGTACATTGTATAGTACACTACGTTCGCTTTGTTGTCGTTTGGAAAACGGCAAATTTCTTTTCTCAGTATTTTTATCTTGCCGGATTTCTTTAACAGGCAAATGTACATAAAGACTGACGCAGTGATCGATAGAAACGCAGTCAATGTAAAATATATCCCCGGATTATACAATGTTTTTTTTAAAAACAGTAACAGGGAGCATAATGTGGATATCATGAAAAATGCAGAGCCGATTATCTGGGTTTTGTCTCTTTTCTTTGCATCATTTGATTTAATCCCCAAAATTTGCAGCAGAAACCAAAAAACTAGCAGTTTCTCTTTTCTTCTTGATAAATGCACAACCTTCATAGTGATTCTGTATTACCTCTAATTATAGATGCACAGTCCTTATGTTGCACTGGCCGTAAAATTGAAATTATATAGTCAGTATAAATTAGTATATGCAAGATAGTGTTCGTCGATTATTGCTATGAATTCTGTGTGTTTTCCATGCTATTATATTAGCATTAATAACTATTCATGATAACACGAAAATAGAAATATGATTTAAAATTTACATATTCCCTGATCACTAGCAAATACGATGCTGAGTTTCGCATAATCAGTAGCGATATTAACGTACATAATTTATACATGTACGTAATTATTTCGTATTTATTGGATTATATATCGACAGTTTATAAAAATATCATTCATGAATTTTCTCACTTACTGTAATTTTTCTCCCAGAATCACACTAGAGTTTATCTTTCGATTCCGTTTACAGTCGATTTAAACTTATTCCTTCAGAGAGATGTAAAACGAATAGGAATATCCATAAATCATAAAATCTCGTAAACTTTACATCCTTGTAGCGGTGGTTTAGGGTGTATAATAGCACATCCTGGAAATTATCAGAATAACTCCTCAAGGCATATGGAGACACATATATTTTTATGGTATGTGATTTTAATTATAACAATTTCCGAGATTGAGTGGGCAATTCGCTCTCACATGTTTGATAACTTTTTTCAATAGATAGAACGTCTTTGCGTGTATCATATACGTTGCTTTGGTCCATGAGTCGGGTTTTCTCGTTATTTAATATTCATTAAAATAGAATAAAACTCGAGTTAGAATAGAATAAAAATTAGAATAGAAATAGAATAAAACTAGAGTTTATCTTTCGATTCCGTTTACAGTCGATTTAAACTTATTCCTTCAGAGATATGTAAAACGAATGTGAATATCCATAGATCATAAAATCTGGTAAACTTTACATCATTGTAGCCGTGGTTTAGGGTGTATAATAGCACATTTTGGAAATTATCACAATAACTCCTCAAGGCATATACACATAAATTTTTATAGTATGTGATTTTAATTATAACAATTTCCGAGATTGAGTTGGCAATTCGCTCTCAGATTTTTGATAACTTTCTTCAATACACAGCAATTCCTTCCGTGTATCAAATACGTTCCTTTGGTCCGTGAGTCGGGTTTTCCTGTTCTTTAGTATTCATTAAATTAGAATGAATCTCAGTAGCTTAAGAAACAACGAAACATTTTCAAGTGATAAATTTAAGTAGTTTCTTGTATTATTGTACCGAACTTTTACGTAAAAGCACTCCGATTTCAAGTTAAGTGTCCTCGTTCGTGTCTTTGGGATTTTTCAATTCCTCTAATCATATGTTTCAACCTTAAATGTTTGCAAGTTTGTATCTTAGACGTTGCCACAGAAACTGAATGCCAAAATAAATATTGTTTCACTTTTCTCATTCAAAAGATTGTCTGAATATTAAAGAGGCAGGATATATTGACAGTGTTCATCAGTCTTTTTACATAAATTTATATTAAGGAAATTAATGTGTTTTCGCCGAAAATGTTTCTACTTTTCTAGATATTAAATCTCTGTTAATTGTATTGATTTTGGTCTATATGGAAAGAGGAAGGACCAAACAAAGCTAAAACACTTTCATGAAGAAATAAAATTCGTCGCCGTCAAGTACTGTAGAAAACTGTCTCTCGTCTGTGGAATCAGCTCTCGTGTTGGAAAATATGGCTGTAGCGCTCCAAATCGGCAAATCAATAACATACATTAAAACCTCGTTTATCCGGACTAACTAGGACCATAGGCAATCCGAGTATTCGAAAAATCCAATAATCCGGGAAATATGGGTAATAAGCAAAACAAATTCCTTAACTAAGCAGGCTTACCGTTTATTAGGATAAAAAACTATGTTTTGTAACAAAATTACGTACTATTCTTTAGAAGACATTAAAAAATATAATAATTACAAGATAAAAAGAACTTTTTATATACCATGTTTTTAAATTTTCTGTTGAATCATATAAACTTGACAATTCTATGTATTAATAAATACTTTTTAAAATTTATTTGATGAATTATCCTATCAACTTGAAAGAAAATGAAGTTAATTGTAAGTTAACTTGCTTTCAACTTTTCCAATATATGGCTGCACTAGTCTATAAAACAATGTTTATCCGGACTAACTAGGACCATAGGCAATCCGAGTATTCGAAAAATCCGATAATCCGGGAAATATGGGTAATAAGCAAAACAAATTCCTTAACTAAGCAGGCTTACTGAAAATAACTGAAAATGAATTTAATACTGCTTAAGATGGCTAAAGTATTAAAATAATGCATTGTCATAGTGTTCTGAGCTATTCTAAAAGTTTCAAATGTCGGGAAGTTAGTTAAAAATCGATTGCAAGATTTTTACGAGACAAACACACAAACACACAAACAAGAAAGCGAGTTAATAAAAACATGTAAAAAATAACTTTTCAAACCATTTCTTAACAAAGAATTGGTCAGTCTATTAAAGCTATCTTAAACTCACAAAAAGCATTTTATTACCATAATTTATTGTACAATCTATGTAGGAACTGTACATTGAATCAAACTAAAAAGCGAATATTTCGCGTACTTATAGTTACGTTCTTGCTATCATAGTTAGAAATTATTATCTAATGTGAACATTAAATTTTCAAAAAAAAAATGGTCTACAAATCTGACCCAGATTATCTGGAGATCCGGATAAACGAGATTCTACTGTATTACATTTGAAGGTTTTAATATACATCACATGTTATATTAAACACATCAGAAAAAAAAGTGTATATTTCTCGGAGAAAAGCTTGTAATGGTTGCATTCACACGTGAAAGGAAAAAGTGGCTTCTTATGTAGAAGATCGAAGCTGGATAATTACATTTCAATCAAAGGTGAATATTCGATTAAAGGTGATTATGGGGAATTTCATTTTACAGGATATCGGGATTAAAGGAATCACGCGATAACATTTTCATATACAGGCCTTGAGACTGGAGGTGCTACGTTCGAATCCCGGAACGTGCTATTAAATACCTCCGTGTCTAGGCCGGGTATAAGGCTTTTTTAGCAGGTCAGCTGATATGCCTGTACAAAGGAGAGTTCAAAGTGCAAAAAAGAGTTGAGAGGGAGTTCTGCGTAGGCAGTGGGGTAGAGAGGAGGTTTTGTGGAACCTGCCTCGTAAGTTGTTTAAGAAGTGTAGTAGCAAGTTAAATTGGGTATGTTTTGTGGGGGGATGTTACGTGTTATATATGTCTGTATGTGTATAAATAATCAAGAAATATCAAGTGTGTTAAGAATGTCATATAATAAATGTAAATGATTTATTGTTGTGGCCGTGATTATAAAAAGATCAGCTCCGGAACCAGTTTTAAGTTGATGTTTTCATAACAATAAACTTCTTTTTTTGTGTGAACACTGGATATGATGATTTGTGACTCAGTGTGGATTAATGAGCATTTGGATACATGACAGGCCCTGCTTGGTACATTGGATATATGTTGTTGCGGTTTCTAATGCCCCCTGGCTGGAATTTCCAAACTATGTCCATATAGGTTTCGGGCGGAAGTGTATGGCTTCCGTTTATATACCACCACTAGGGTCGGAGACCGCGTTAACTAGTTGCCTCCTCAATTTTGACCGAGCGCCCCCAGGGACGACATCTAGGGGGATCGCTCCCTCTCTGACCTCATGCAGGGACTTTCCGGTCTATGGATTTAACGTGTCAATATCCGGCCTAGACACGGAGGTATTTAATAGCACATGTCGGGATTCAATCCGAACACCATCAGCATCGAAATCCGGCGCGCTACCACAAGGTTACCCCAAGCCCGAACTGGATATACGAATTGTCAAAGTGAATCGGAGTTACCGCAAAATCTTGACTATAATATGCTCACGTTTATAATAGGCATGCTAGATTTTGCTTGAAATTTTCGGAAAAAATTATAATTCGACTATAATACGAACCCAAAACTTTTCGATATTTTATTTAAAAACTGCACGAATACTTATTAACATAAATAAAATTTGTGATAAAAATAAACGAAAGCGACAAATTTGCTAGAAAAAAACCCTTCAATTTTTAAATCAAAACAAACAATACTGTGAAATTATCCGTCTCAATCACTTTCACTAGAATACAGCTCATCAATTGTTTGTTGTTTATTCAATGTTTAAAACTACGTTTTTTATTTCTACCCGAGTATAATATGCACCCTTATTTTTGCGGGTAAAATGTGAAAAAAAAGTGCGTATTATACTCAAGATTTTACGGTAATTTCTTTGGTACTGGACTTTACTGTAGATTAGAGGTTCTTAACCTTCCGTTGATGTGCGACCACTTGTCGAAAAAAAAAAGTTCGTTGAGGACCCTCTTTCAATCAACCCTTTTAGAGGTCAAATGGGTTCCATTTTTTTAAAATAAACAACCTGTGTGTGATAACCAGCATTAATAAAAAGATACGAGTAAACTGAATGACAATAACAAATTTGACGTAAAAGTTAATTTAATAGCAAACATAAAAGCCTATGAAAACTTTTTTAAAAAAATGAGATTATTTGAGCTTTAAGTTCTTTACCAGCTGTAAAATTGCTGCGATTTTTGAAAAGAAAAAAAAAAAGATTATTTGAGTTTGCATTTGCTTTACCAGATGTAAAATTGCTGCAATTCCAAAAAAAAATGAGATTATTCAAGCTTTCATTTGCTTTACCAGCTGTAAAATTGCTACGATTCCTAGAAAAAAAGGAGATTATTTGAGCTTGCATTTGTTTTACCATCTGTAAAATTGCTGCGATTCCTAAAAAAAATTAGATTATTTGAGCTTGCATTTGCTTTACCAGCTGTAAAATTGCTGCGATTCCTAAAAGAATGAGATATTTGAACTTGCTTTTGCTTTAGCAGCTGTAAAATTGCAGCGATTCCTAGAAAAAAGGAGATTATTTCAGCTTGCATTTGTATTACATCTGTAAAATTGCTGCAATTCCTAAAAAAATGAGATTATTTGAGCTTCCATTTACTTTACCGGCTGTAAAATTGCTGCGGTTCCTAGAAAAAAGGAGATTATTTGAGCTTGCATTTGTTTTACATCTGTAAAATTGCTGCAATTCCTAAAAAAAAAATGAGATTATTTGAGCTTGCATTTGCTTTACCAGTTGTAAAATTGCTGCGATTCCTACAAAAATGAGATATTTGAACTTGCATTTCCTTTACCACCTGTAAAGTTGCTGCGATTCCTAAAAAAGATGAGATTATTTGACGATGCATTTGCTTTATCAGCTATAAAATTGCTGCGATTCCTAAACTATGCGATTATTTGATCTTGCATTTGCTTTACCAGCTGTAAAATTGCTGCGATTCCTAAAAAAAGTGAGATTATTTGAGCTTTCATTTGCTTTACCAGCTGTAAAATTGCTGCGATTCGTAGAAAAAAGGAGATATTTGAGCTTGCATTTGTTTTACCATCTGTAAAATTGCTGCGATAACTAAAAAAGAAATGAGATTATTTGAGCTTGCATTTGCTTTACCAGCTGTAAAATTGCTGCGATTCCTAAAAGAATGAGATATTTGATATTGCATTTGCTTTAGCAGCTGTAAAATTGCTGCGATTCCTAGAAAAAAGGAGATTATTTGAGCTTGCACTTGTTTTACCATCTGTAAAATTGCTGTGATTCCAAAAAAAAAAATGAGATTATTTCATATTGCATTTGCTTTACCAGCTGTAAAATTGCTACATTCCTAAAAAAATGAGATTATTTGAGCTTGCATTTGCTTTACCAGCTGTAAAATTGCTGCGATTCCTAAAAAAAATGAGATTATTTGAGCTTGCATTTGCTTTACCAGCTGTAAAATTGCTGCGATTCCTAAAAAAATGAGATTATTTGAGCATACATTTGCTTTATCAGCTGTAAAAATGCTGCGATTCCTAAACTATGCGATTATTTGATCTTGCATTTGCTTTACCAGCTGTAAAATTGCTGCGATTCCTAGAAAAAAGGAGATTATTTGAGCTTGCATTTGTTTTACCATCTGTAAAATTGCTGCGATTCCTAGAAAAAAGGAGATTATTTGAGCTTGCATTTGTTTTACCATCTGTAAAATTGCTGCGATTCCTAAAAAAAATTATTGTTGCGTACCTATACAAGCGAGTAAAATTGTAATTTTTTTAAATAAATGCGAAATTTTTTAAATTTATACTTTTTTGCTAATAAATGCGAAATTTTATATATTGTATTTTTTTTGTTGCGAAATTCCGATATTATTTATGTGAGATTTACGTATCCCTACTTATAAGCAAGCTTACAACTAAAGGTTTTCTACCTTCAAACTTAAGAATCTGAGTCACACGTTTTATGTACTCCGTTATGTACTCACCTTTCACTCCATCAAACTAAAGTTCGGAATTTATAGAAATTTTCTGTAATAAAACTTTTTATCAATATGGAAAACATCCCACTGGTATACAGAATGTATTTTTATTTTTAATGGTACCACAAAAGTCATGTACTGCTTTTAAGTCAGTCCAAAGTCAATTTTCTTTAAAACTTTTCTGTTATCAAATTTTATTTCAATATAAAAAAGCATACCAGCAGTAAGTGGAATGGGTTGCATTTTCAGGGCATCTCAAAAGTCTAAGTCAACTAGTTTGTAATGCATTGAGTCCGTAAGTCAACAAGCTACCAAATGTCGCGAATATGAAGCTTTTCTTCAAATCGCCAAAACCCCCGGCAGAGAGAGAAATGGTTTATTTTTTCTTCAATGCGAACTTCATTCGCTTCTGTAACAAGCTGTGTTCTGTTTGATGACACTGAAGAGCGTTTTCCTCGTATATGTTATTCAAAATCCCTTGGAGATTCTCCATTTCTTCAGGTATCCTCGCCTACAGTTATACAGTTACAATGAAATAAAACATGTTGAGGCCGATCATTACTGCCATTTGTGTCGGAAAAATAACGCTACTGTGTTTCTCCTTTATAAACCTCGCAGATAAGAGAAATACACTGAAGTGCCACTGAATTAGGGATAGCAAAGCCTATGCAAATTGTGTAGCGGTGCGGATCATGTATGCGCAAGTGAGGGCGCTGTGGTAACTGCATATATAGCGCGTACTGTGGTTGTTCTGAATTAGTTGTTGGAATTGCCAGTATGGGTAAACTGCCTGATTTAGACGCCTTCGATCGTGGACAAATCGTAGGTGCGCGATGCATAGGCCATTCAATTTCCGAAATCGTCAGACAGCTAGAATTTTCAAGGTCGACAGTGTCAAGATTATACCAAGAATACATGGATGGTGGAAAAAAACTAGCGATCGGGCAAACTGCAAAGGACAATTAGCCTTGACAGTGCGTGGTGAGAGACGGCTCAGGCGTATTGTACGTAGCCAGCGAAGCCAAACATTAGCTCAAATTACCACCCAGTTTAATGACGGTGCCAGTCGTACTGGCACCGTCGCCTTTGCAGTCAGTAAACGAACTGTGCAACGCTCGCTTCACCGTATGGGTTTCGGGAGCCGTCGACCTACGAGAGTACCATTACTCTATACTCGCCATCGGTCTGCACGTCTTCCCTGGGCAAGAGAGCACAGAGACTGGAGTGTAGAGGACTGGAAACGAGTAGCATGGAGTGATGAGTCTGGATTCCGACTACTTAACGCCGACGGGAGGCTGAGAATATGGCGTCAGGCTCATGAAGCCATGGATACTGCATGCCTGGCTGGAACTGTACAATGGCATGGTGGCTAAATCATTGTCTGGGGTGTTTTTTCGTGGCACAGTTTGGGATCTTTGGTGCGTGTACCAACCTCTCTCAATGCAATTCGGTACGTAGAGTTGCTGGGTGATCACCTCCATCAACTAAGTGGATTCAACACTTCAGTGTATTATCATAATATGCCTAAAAACTAAAAACTAAAAAAAAAAAAAAAGGATAAAGAAAAATGTCTCTTTCAAGAGACCCGTGCAATACCACACTGTATAACACTTCTGCAACAAGTTGCTGGCTACGCGTAACTGAGTGTTGTTGAAAAATTCTCTTCCATGCAGTTTTTGGTAATGCAGTTTTCCACCAAGACAACTGTACCTGTCACAAGTCCCGGTTGGCTACTGGCTGGTTGGATGAGCATTCCTCTGACTTCTCTGTCATGAATTGGCCACCTAGAAGCCCAGACTTAAATCCTATTGAGCATCTTTGGGATGTTTTGGAACAAGGCGTGAAAGGCCATCACACAGCATCAAAGAACCTTACTGAATTATGGACAGCTTTAGCCAATATTTTGTAAGCCGTTCCGTGGAACGTTTCCAGAAACTTGTTGAATCTATACCTCGTCGTGTGGCAGCCGTTATCAAGGCCAGAGGAGGCCCGACTCGTTACTAGGTAGGTATCCCTAATTCAGTGGCACTTCAGTGTATTATCATAATATGCCTAAAAACCAAAAACTAAAAAAAAAAAAAAGGATAAAGAAAATGTCTCTTTCAAGAGACCCGTGCAATACCACACTGTATAACACTTCTGCAACAAGTTGCTGGCTACACGTAACTGAGTGTTGTTGAAAAATTCTCTTCCATTATTTAGTATTTTATGTCCGATAGACGATATGATATTCTTCCATTGATAGCAAACAACGCAGAAAACGTAGTTCAGGACCACAGGCGATAAGTTATATGAAAGAGTGAACAGCACATACGTGACGAAACCGGCAGAAATTTCCATCCGAGGATCTGCAAAAGAGGACATGATGACGTTGTCCCACGATTCTTCGCAACAGACTAATAAAATAAAGGGGGTTACCAACTCCCTTATAATTGTTAATAACATCAGGCCATACATCATATATAATACTGCGTTCCCTTTTCTGCCATTTAGAAAACAGTAAATTTCTTTTCTCAGTATTTTGAGCTTGCTAGAATTCTTTAATAAAAAGAAGACATAAAAAAGAGGCCGTAATCGACAGAAGAGAAGTCACTTCTAAATGTAACATCCGAAAATACAAAAAATGTTTCACTATTATCGAAAGGAAACATACTATGGATAGGGCTAAAAAAATAAAGGAAAGTCTCTGCGTTTTATTTCTGGCATTATTAGTTTTAATCCCTGCTATTTGCAACACGAATCAAAACACCCGAAGATTTTTTTTTGTTGATAAAGGCATAACTGGCATAGTGACTCTGTAGCACTTCAGATCATTTGTCAAATTGGCAAAGAGTACCATAAAAACTGAAATTAAGCTATATTATTTGTACAATGCTGAGTTTTGCACAATCAATAGCGATATTTGTGAACGTAGTTTATACATGTATACACAGTTTCATGTAGTTCATGTCGTAATAACATTTCATATTTATCTGATTATTAGCTGAATACCCGTACTTCGCTACGGAGTACATTCAAATTAAATACAACGGTCAATGTATGCAATTAATGACAATATATATATATATATATATATATATATATATATATATATATATATATATATATATATATATATATATATATATATATATATATATACGACGATCAATATATGCAATTGATGTAAAAAAAACAAAAAATATATTTATAAAAAAATCGTAACGGATATTTTTACAGACAAAATAATGTAGAAGAAGATATTCAAATTAAATCTAATAGAACATACTAAAGAATATAGTGCAGGTAATATAGTACAGTTTGAGGAACATATCTTTTACTATATTTTTATATTTTTTTGGATAACGTCCAATCGTCTGCCGCATTAGCAAGAAAAGAAATATATTTTTGTCTATTTCATTGTTATGCACGTGTATATATACTAGATAGTACCCACAATTGTGAATCATTGTAAATATACTAAACAAACTTATTTAAGCAATTTAAAAAAAAGCACACTTTTAACTTGAAAACATTAATTATAACTTAAACACATTTATTTACAAGAAATTTAGTACACAATTATTAAAAAATTTATGACAACTTGATTAACATATTTTTTTAAAACACAACATGATAAACAATTTAAGTATTCGAATAGCACTTTAAAATATATTTACATATCTTTCAAATTAATATTCAAGTTACTGTTCTATTTTCAAATTTTATGAGCCCTCATTTTTTTAAAAAATGCAGTTAAATACTTCTTTATAGTTCAACATGAGTCCATGATCAAATTAAAAGAAAGCAATTTATATTTTCTTATTCCTTCGTCTTTTCTAACGTGAGGGTTACCTGAATTCTAGTCGGGTGGACCAAAAGTCTCCTATCTTCGGATTCATCATCTACGTTACACCAAGGTCTCCATTTGGTCGACAATACTGTTCACATTGGTGGTAGGTGCGGCAAGACCCTCTGTCACCGCTGATTCGCTTGGACAGTCCGAATTCATCGGCAAGGTTCCTAAGAATTTTTAAGACGTGCTGGGTGGAAGTATTCTCTACGGGATTAAGCCTGGTGAATCTAGAGAAGTTGTCACTTGCCACAATCAAATCTTGGTTAAATCCAGTGCAGATGTTTGTCTCATAAACTGCATCATTTTTATTATCTTCAGTTCATAAACTCCTATGGTCAGTATGCATTATCCTAGCATAAGCGTGCCTTAGCGTCTCAGTGTTAACATCTACCGGAGAATGTTCATCTTCTATAATATAATTCTCTATAGTCTTATTATGTACTTTATCCTTGGTTTCACTTTTTAAGCAGTCCTGCACTTCGGCAATGAAAAAAAATTTTCTGTAACACTTTCTTTGTCGATACATGAACTGAAATCAGACAAAGGTTCACCCGGTGTACCGTTTGGGTCATTCAAAGAATCTAAACACGCATTTTTCACGTCAAGTGTTATAATTCTCTCAGTCATTGGGACATCACTTTCTTATGAAGAATCTCGAGTACATACATCGTCAACGATATCACTGACAGCACTTTCACTGTCTTTGTGAGCATTAGAATTGTTCAATTTCTTCTTTTCTATACCTGTACTCGCATTTAATTGTACATTTTTGTCACAAAAATCCTCACTCACAGAATGCGCGTGCAAACTCGCAGATTTCGTACTTCTTTCTGTCTTGTAAACAACTTCTTTGAAATTTTCGTACCTTGAAATTTTAGAGTTACTGATTTTTGAATCCTTGTTATTTATAACTGGAAAAATCGTTTTTCGCTCATTAACTTCTAACAATGCATCTAAGTTATCGTCTTTACCTTCAATAATCACTAATCCGTTATTTATTTCATCCGTTTTAGCTTTTACAAAGTTTATACTGTTATTCACAACTTGCGTATCTTCGACCAATTTTAGTTTCACGCGTGATTCAGTTTCTCCAGAATCCATTTCAATAAAAGGGAAATCTCTACTGTACCCAACGTACAAACTTTTGCCTACGGCTGCATAAGCAGTGTAAGGTAAATCCAAAAATGTTCTCCCTACCAATAAATCAACCGGCTGCATTTGATCTGGTACGATTAGAACAGAAACATCCTTCGCGATTACATCATCAATCTGAATATCAATCATCGCCCCTCCTACACATTTCACTACTGGCGTCAGTTGATTTCCGAAACCAAACAAATGTTTTTCACATGGCGAAATGTTTAGTGATAAATTTTTCGCTACAGAGTCTTTCAAAGGGCTTTTGCTACTTCCCTTTTCCAACAAAGCGCTAACACGCTGTTTATAAATTTGTGCGTCCTTCAGATATCGGTTTGGCGTTGAAGATTCGGCGTCGCTTACATTCAAATGATTCGTATTCTTTTTGTCTTTCCCAGTACACAATTTTTTGAATGGCCTTTAATGCCGTATTTCTTACAAGGCAATCTCTCGAAACATGGCCATATACGGTGCATGTAAAACACTTCCTCTCGCTTCTTTCGTTGCAAATAGACCTATCGTACCCAATAATAGACATATCATTGGATTTGTTACCATTTTTATTTTCTGGTTTTTTCGACTTAACACTCTTATAATTGCGGGAATCTATCTTAGGATTATTTCGGTAATAACTTTTGGCTTTATCATAATATTCAGTGTTCTTAAATTCCTTATTTGCGATTTTAAATCCCAAGCGCACATTTTCGTATTCGTCTAGTTTATCTGCCAACTCGTTTGCCTTTACAAATGTCTGCCAAGAATCGATAAAATGTTCCCGTATTACATTTGGGACGCGTTTCTTTAATTGATCCGTTATAATAAGCTCTTTTAGAGAGTCAACATCGCTAATGTTTAAACCAGCTAACCATTCATTAAAATAATTTCGCAGATCATAAACGTAATCTTCTCATGTGCTTTTTGAATCTTTCACGTGATTTATAAATTTCTGTCTGAATTTTTCGGGACTCAACTTAAACCGTCTTAATAACAAGATTTTAACAAATGCATAATCATTAGCTTTTTGTTCTTCTTCCCTGGCGATGAGTTGGGAGAATTCGTAAGGTAAAAGTCCTAACAGATGCGATACATAATCTTCTTCTTTAATACCTATACCTTTAGCTTGATGTTCAAACAATATTAAATAAGATGTGATATCACCGTCATTTAAGCTAAATTGTTGCATTAAGCTCCGTAGTTCAAAGTTACTTTTGTTTACTTCTGAAACTCGAACAGTTTCATCGTGTCCTCCCAAGGATCTATTAGTAGTTTAAGTTTTTCTAATTCAAAAGCTCTTTCAGCTTCCAATTTTTGCCGTTCGGCTTCAAGTTTTTGCCGTTCATAAACTATTTCTTCATTCTTAAGCCTAGTATCTAAAATACTTTCAAATAAATTTTTAGTGAATTGTTCATCATAATGTTTGCTTTGGCAAATAATTTTCTTTAATTCCGATACTATCTGTTGAGACCACATTACCGAGATCTAGCTCCCCCGCTAATTCTATCAAATCAATTTTTCTGCCCTTGCCAAAATAGGCCATTTTTGTTACTTTTAAATACTCTAACAAAAATAATATACTTGCTTCACTAATATATACATCATTAAACATACCTTGTATATTCATATTCCGTATTCCGTTGTGGTGCGTTGGCGGAATACCACTTCTGAAATATTGTTGTCTTCCCTTTTTACTTTTGGTCGGAAATGTTGACTGTCGTATGAACCTGCGTGACCATTCGTTTTCTCGTGTACGTGCGAATTCAAAAAGGAGAGTTATTTAATAATAAAACAATACTTTATTTGGGTAGTGTTAGAGCATGAACGCTCTGTTTCGTGTCATTTCTACATCTGCCGCTTTTTCACATTCCCAGCGCTCACAGCGCCATCTCTTGGCGAGCAAATACCTTTAAGAAGCATAAGATTCTGGCTGTCTCATCTCAACTGTCAATCATGGAAGTGGATCTATCAAGGTTTCGGATGGAATATCAGGGTTATCTTCAGGCCCTATTGTAACTCTAAAAGGGAGATTGAATGGGAAGGACTGTGTCGAAATTTTAGCTCACTAGTTCATCCTACGGTGCAAACATAGTTTCTTGTAGGAGATGGCAGTCTCCAGGATGATAATCCCCCTATACATACAGCTAAATCTGTCAAGTATTGGTTTGAAGAGCATGAAAAAGAAGTCAAATATCTTATCTTGCCCTGTGCAATCCCCCAGACTATAAATCATCCAACCACTGTGATCTGTATAAGCGGATAAAGCCAGGTATCAATATCCACCACAGCATCTCTACAGGAACTTTCATGCTTTTTCCCTGAAGAATGGTATAATATATTCTTAACCACTATTCATGACTTGCATAATCCGATTCCAGGGTGAATCAGGAGGTATTACATGACACAGGTGATACTGTGCCGTATTAATAAAGGTTTTCATGATGTTTATTAGTGTTTCCATTATTTTGATAACCACCTGTAGGTACATATATACATAACACGTGCATACATATACACATAAAAAAAGAGGTAAGCAACGATAAGTAATCCTACGTTAATAGCCCGCGGCAGTTTCGTTAGAAGAGGCTGCCTGAAATTTTTTTTCTATATTTTACGAGTCAGATTATCCCGTTCTTTTGATATTCATTGAAATACAATTCAAACCCAGTGACATAGAAAAAACTGAAACTTGAAAAAGTTAATGCAGCTCCTTATAACAAAGTTCCCCTCTTTGACTTAATATAACTTCCATTTTAAGTTAAGGATGTTCATTTATGTCGTTTAAACTCTAGGATGGTGAATTTTCAGTTCCCTACATCATGCATTTCAGTGTTGAATGTTTGTAAGATTGCATCTTAGATAATACCACAGAAAATAAACACAAAAATTGTTTTATTTAAAATATTTTCTGAAAAATAAAGCATCAGAATATTTTTCCAATGTTCATCAGGCAAGAAATATTTAGGGGGAAAATGTTTGTCAAAAAACATAAAATGATATCGCAGAAATTGCATTTCAGGATTTCCGGTCAACAAAGCTTCACTTTGCTAAGAAAGGATCTTTGCGCACTGTATTGATTTTAGCCCAGATTGAAAGAGATAGGACCAAAGAAAGGAGAAATACTTTTGTGAGAACACTATATTTATGAAAGAAATTTTTCATCTCCGTCGGTTGAGCCCTCGAGTAGCTAAAGATGGCTACAGTGCTCCAAACCAACAAATCAATAATTAATTACATCTAACGGTTTTGATGTACTCACAATTTATTAAACACAGTTTAAAAAACTAAAAAATATGTCTGTAGCCTTAGGAGGCAGGCATATGAACGTAGAATATGTCTTTTGGTTCCGATTCAGAAATGAAACGACGGTTACATTCAGTGATCACTAGGGCGGAGCGTTAAAAAAAAGTTTTCGATTTTGTTTCTCTGGCGGAAAAATTGGGTACTGGTGGGAAGGTCACGTATGCAAAGTTTTGCGAAAAACAAAAAATATCTTCCATCTCCATTTCGTCCGTGATTTTTAGCACATTTTTACCATATATTTAAAAATGTGCATTTACATTGTTTTGTATGCAGCTCTTCCGTTTTTCTGGTATAAAATTCAGAAAAAACCCAGAACTCACCACGGGGAGGGGGCTGCATTGCGAGTACCACCCATCCACCCAACCATATGGACACAACTCCTTTGCCCTTGCAATTATTCCGGTTTTACTCGGTACTCGCATTTGATTTCAAATGATGGCATATCTTTTCTCGACTCTGTTCGGGTTCTAACTAAACCGTCACGCTTATTTTCTCCACACACTGCCACAGAAATCTCTGTTACTAGTTTCACGAAACGTTCAACACTTTGATGTGGCAAGCAAATTTTAGGCTTCCCATGTTTTTAGCTACAGACTCTCCGCTGGAAATCATCTTCTGTCAAGTGAGATGTTATTGTGGGTTCCGTTAAATTGCATTTCTGCCAATCAATAAGGTCTATATATGAAACTGCCTCGAAGTTGAGTGACAGAATGTTGTAGTGTCTGAGTCCTTCCTTTTTTTCCCTTTCTTGCTTGTATAATCCTACGTAGTCCAAGTTCTAGAATGGGCTGTCTGTCGTCTGTGATCATTGACAAAGTTATTGCTTCCGGGTGGCCGAAATAGCCATTTCTCTGGATAATGGGATCGACCACAGTCTTTAATTCGTTTTTAAGATAGCGCGAAACGTTTATCGTCTTCCACAGATTTCGTGGACCATCCGTGCAATATGGATTTAATTTGACTGTAAACCACATAGGTGCGTACACTTTCATCATGAAGTCTGCCAAAGTTTAGAGTTCGTTTGAAGGTTCTGAAGATCTAATGTATAAACGCATTATTCGATTTTCGTTTCATGAATTTATGCAGTTGGTAGCCAAGGAGCATTAGTCATTTTTCCCTTGACAAATATCCCAAAGGTATCGGTGGTCTGTGCTAAGATCCTTTATGTCGAAATTCGCTCGAAATGACTACAAATCTCACAACTGGGAGGTTTTCACAATTTGTCAATGCTTTCCCAATAGGACCAGGAAATGCATTAGGGCCATACGTTCCATCATCCAAATGCTGCACTAAATGTCGGAGTGGCAACTCATTTGCGTGTAAATAACTTGACAAATTGCCAAGCTGTCACAAATGGAAACTTCTCATCAAGTTTGTCACAAAGCTCCCTGGGAAAAAGTCTCATGCACGTTGGCTAACAACTGCAAATCGAATAATACGTTTATACATTAGCTCTTCAGAGCCTTCAAAGGAACTTCAAACTCTGGCAGAGTTCATCATGAATGTGTATGCCAGGGAAATGGCTATTTCGACCACCCGGAAACAATATTATCAATGATCTCAGACGACGGACAGCCCATTCGAGAACTTGCACTAAGTAGGATTTTACAAGCAAGAAAGGAAAAAAGGAAGGACACAGACACTACAACATTCCGTCACTCAACATCGAGGCAGTTTAATATATAGACCTTATTGATTGGCAGAAATGTAATTTGACGGAACCCCCAATAACATCTCACTTGACAGCAGATGATTTCAGAAATTTGACTTCCAGTGGAGAGTCTGTAGCTCAACACATGGGAAGCCTAAAATTTTCTTACCACACCCAAAGTGTTGAAAGTTTCGTGAAACTAGTAACAGAGGTTTCTGTGGCAGTGTGTGGAGAAAATAAGCATGATGGTTTAGTAAGAACCCGAACAGAGTCGAGAAAATCTATACCATCATTTGAAACCAAATGTGAGTACCGAGTAAAACCGGAATAACTGCAAGGGCAAAGGAGTTGAGTCCATATGGGTGGGTGGATGGGTGGGCACGGGTGTTACTCGCAATGCAGCCACTTCCCCGTGGTGAGTTCTAGGTTTTTTCTGAATTTTGTATCAGAAAAACCGAGAGCTGCATGCAAAACAATGGAAATACACATTTTTAAATATATGGTAAAAATGTGCTAAAAATCACGGACGAAATGGAGACGGCAGATATTTTTTATTTTTCCCAAAACTTTGCCTACGTGACCTACCCACCAGTACCCAACTTTTCCGCACTAGGGCAAAAACAAAATCAAAAACTTTTTTTTTACGCTCCGCCCTAGTGATCACCTTTATTTAAGGCTGCTAAAATTGGTATTGTCAGATAGCCTGAACTTTTCTGCAAAGCGCTACAGGAATCATTTTATAAATTTCGTCCACAGAAAGAATTTATTTGCGTTTAAAACACACTATACCAGATTTTTCCCCAAATAATTTAAATTTTAAAATATTAATTACATTTTTAAAAAAACGAAAAATGTACACAAATGTAAAATTTCTTTCTCTATGACGGAATACAATTTTTTTAAAAAAATCTTTGAATCCAAGTCAGCAATCCGTGGACAAATTTTCTCCATAGGATAACATTGATGTGAGCGAATCCAATGGGGTTTGTACATGGCAGCCTTAAGTTTCCCCAGAGTTTGTGCTAGCGAGATTGAGTTACCGCTAGATGGCGTTACTGATGTACTGACCGCCTTCGGGTCAGCCATTTTTCAGCGTTTAAGGCTGTTTTGAACTAGCCCTATTGGATTCACTCACCTCAACGTTAACCTATGGAGAAAATGTGTCCAAGGATTGCTGACTTGGATTGAAATTTTTTTTTTAAAAATTGCAATCCTTACTAGAGAAAGAAATTTTACACCATGGAACATTTTTCGTTCTTTTAATAAAATGCAAATAATATTTTAAAATTTGAAGTATTCGTGGGTAAAATCGGGTATAGTGTGTTTTAAACGCTCATAAATTCCTTTGGTGAACGAAATTTATGAAATGAATCCTGTTGTAAGGTGCAGAAAAGTTCAGGCTATCTGAAAATACCATTATCAGCATTTATGTAACTGTAAATATTAGATATATTTACTCATTGGTAAAGATTGAGGTGAGCGAATCCAATAGGGTTAGCACAGAATAAATGCGACAAGTATGTTTTTACTACTTTTCGGCAAAAATTCGGCGATAAACGTCTTTTTAAGCGAAATTAGGTAATGATATTAATAATTAGCGGCATAATTGCTTAACTAATCCCATCCGTGGTCTTTAAGTGAGAAATCTCACTCTCCTTCGTATTTGCTCCAAATTTCACCCGGACAGTTTTCCGTACCGGAGTCGAACCAAAATATCTAACTGTAAAAACCAACCATCAAGTTTTGTGGAACAATTTAGCAGATTTAAGAACGTCTCTTGAGCGCCAAAGTCAAGGGTATTTCAGCAACTTACCGTAGTCAATCAAGAGACACCTATTGATGTTTTACAGATTTTAATTGCAACGAAATGCTGCTACCTTGACTTTGCAAAGGCAGCTATACAAAGCCTATATAATCTCGTTAACTGAGTAGATGCTGAGATATTTTAGTATGTACAACATAGTAATAAATGACAATAATTTGGAGACTACTACAATGTTAGCTTCTAGCTAAGAATTTTGATACGTACGTATCCAAGTAAGTAAAATTGTAATTTTTTTAATAAGTGCGAAAATTTTGATTATATATATTTTTTGCGAATTAATGAGAAATTTTATATATTGGATTTTTTTGTTACGAAATTTCGATATTTTTTATGCGAAATTTAAGTATCCCTATCAATAATGAAAAAGATACTAAGAAAATGCTTATTTTGATGTCCATTTCCAAAATGTGAGAACATAACCTGTTCAGATTGTCTGGGTTTACTTAAGGGTGGTTAAACGAGAGGGAAAATTAAGAAATGCCTTTGACATAAAACGCCGTGATTCTAACCGGCTTCTCAAAATAATTTCAAAGGGGACAAGAAAATGATTAATTTATTTCTTTAGTTTGACCAGACGATGACCGTGTGGTTTGGGCGCTTGCATTCGGTATTGATTTTCTAACTTATTCCTGGAAAGAGCGAACTTACGTTACCAAAAGGTATTTTTTAATGTCGCTGAAAAAATAGCTGTTCTCACTCTACTGTTCATTCAGAAATACAATGCGTTATTGAATGAGATAATAGAAGTGAGACGGTAAATAAGATAGGAAATCATAATTGCCTCACTTTAAAAATACAGATGTTTCAGTCTAATGTTATGTCATTTTATTTTTTGTTATATCTCCAAAAAAATAAAATTAAATTAAAGAAATTTAAAGGAAACTACTTCCCTTAAAAGGAGATGACCTAAAACTGAATCGAAAAACAACATCTCCAAAAATAGAAATTAAACCTGCTGAAATTTAAATAAACTGAGGGAAGCTAAAAAATAACATTTGAAATCAAGAGACCAAAAAAAAAAAGACTTGTCAATCATATTTCAAACCTAACTAAATTTATTTATTTAGACATAGCATGATTCGTAGTTACAATAATTATTAACCTTAATACCATCATCATCATAAAAAACAAAACTTATCCTTGGCATCTAACACGAAAAACTCTTATCAAAATTAACACAGTAATCTTTTAACATCAAATCACGCAAAACAAAAACCAAACAAGTTAAACGTTATCGTTTCTTCTCATGACTCATTTATTGCAACAAATCAGAGAAAAATTAAACAAAATTCAATTTAAAGCAAATTTTAACAAATAAATTTTAAAAAAATCAATGATGTGGAGTGAAGTGGCTGGTGAAAAAAACTTAAATACTATTCTAAATTTAAAAAAAAAACACTGAAAGAAAATGAGTCTTACGGACCCTGCTGCAACATTCATAATTAAAGAGAAGAATCAAAAGAAAAGGTTAAGACAAAGTACGGAAAAGAAAGGAAAGGCTTTACTCAACGGCAATCTCATCATTCGTCGTCGGGCATCTTGCACGATCGGACCAGAGTGTCTAAATCCCAGGTCGCATCAGTCAGAAGTGTCACTCCAAATTTTCGCGCCTTCCCTCTTAAAACTTTTTACCTCTTGAATCACATAGGCTGGCTAGCTTAGAAGAAAGTAGTGCCGTTGTCCGCCATGTATTTTGGGAGATAAGCATATTTGTATCCTTGCGCTCACATTCCGATGTTCTGCAATTTTCGTTGCTAGCCCGGGGTCCTGGGAAAGACGAGCATTTCGATGTCCTGCGATTTTCGTTGCAAGGCCTTGTTCTTGGGAAAGTTCAGTGGAGTACAGAAGGAAATGGCAAAAATCCAGATTTTCGTGTCACCAGGACAGAAACCAGTAAGAGATAACAAAAAGGGATTCATTCACAAGAGAAGCTATACGAGGATATTCTAACATTTTCTATTCAGTATTACGTTACTTTAAATTTGTAATAAAATTCACCAGCCAACATATTAATTTATTCCAGCCACTTTTACAATTATTACAACAATTAGTTATCATTCTAAGAGCATTTTATATTCAAAGGAAACAAGCCACTCAGCACTTAAATTAATTAATTACAAGGGGGGAAATAAATCAAAAATTGAAAGTTAAGAGCCGAAAATGAACCATCACACTAACCATCGTTTTTGCTTTTATTTCTGATGATGAGCAGATGCGTTCTTCACGCATTTCTCACATAGATTAATAATATAAAACTGCTCTTGAAATTAGACAAAGAGACAAGTGGGAGTTTCTTCGTATCTTTATTACAGGCTTCAAAACGTTTTCTGTTGAAACTATTCTACAAGACTCTAATGTTTCAAATATTTCTGTTATGTAACTTAATACGGATTTTTACTAAAGAATCTGAATCAGAGGTTTTCCGTTCGAGTAAATCCCATGTCATTAATCTATCAATATTTTTTGGGTCATGAGAATTTAATTTCAAAAGAAAAACGTCTAACCATAAGTGGAATAGATTTTGTCTTTCTCTCCATCTCAAAAGTCTGCGTCAAAAGTTTTGTAACGCAATCAGTCCGTAAGTCAACAAGCTACCAAAGATTACGAATATCAAGCTCTTTTTCAAAGCAGTAAATTCCCCGACGGTGAGAGCAATGGGTTTTTTCTTCATCATCAACTCCATTCGCTTGTGTGATAAACTGTGTTCTGTTTGAAGACACCGAAGAGCATTGTCTTCGTATATCTCATTCAAAATATTTTTCAGATTCTCCATTTCTTCAGGTATCCTTGCCGCCAGATACACGGTTACGGTGAAGTAAAACATGTTGAGGCTCACCGTTACTTCTATTTCAGTCTTGGCTAAATCGCTATTGTTTTCCATTATGAGTGTAGCAGATAACATGAATATCATAATGACATGTTTCAGAACTAAAAAAAACACGAATGAAGAAAACGACGCTTTCAAAAGTTCCGTGCAACGCCACACTGTGAAACACTTCTGCAGTAAGTTGCTCGCTACATCCATCTCAGAGTTGTAGAAAAATTCCTTTCTATTACTTTGTATTTTATGTCTGACAAATGATATGACATTTCCCCACTCGTAACAAACAGCACAGAAAACGCAGTTCTGGACCACGGGTATGACGTTGTTTATTGCAGTGTACAGTATATAATTGATGAAACAGACAGAATTGGTTGAACGACGATCAGAAAAAGTGAACATGGTGTAGTATATGCAAAAGTGTTCACCATAGACAAAACTGATATATGGTAATGACAACTGTAATATAATTGTGAATGACATGATGGTATAGATTATATAGTATACAACGTTCGATTTACCGCCGGTTGAAAGACAGGAAATTTCTTTTCTCAGTATTTTAAGCTTGCCAGATTTCCTTAATAAACTAATGTGCATAAAAACGGAGGTGAAAAGAGATAAAAGAAAAGTTGGAGTATAATATGACCACTTATAATATAATTAGTATTTTAAAGACAGCCACATGGAGCATAATGCAGATATGGTGAAAAAAGTAAAGAAAAGTATCTTGATTTTGTTTCTTTTTCTTGCATTAGTAGAATTAATCCCCATAATTTGCAGTATAAACCAAAAAACTCGCAATTCCTCTTTTTTAGCTGATAAATGCACAATTGCCATACTTATTCTATTTCACTTCTAAGGTCTCTAGAGAGTCAAACTGTCATACTGATCGTAAAATTGGAAGTAATGCTTACTCCACACCTACGGCGACAGGAACGAAACACAGACACGTTTTGCCACCCGTTTCTATAGCTGTCCCAAAAGCCTTCACACCGCTAGGAAACGGAGAGAAGAGGAAATTTATTTGCCTATTCACCAATAGGTGCGATACTGTGGTTTACGTAATTGAAGAACATATTTGTAAACATGAAATATATATTTATACACATATTTCGTCTATTCATATCCCAAAAATATTTCTTATTTATCAGATTATGTATGAACAGAATATATAAATATCATTGCTAAAAGGTTCCGCTTACTATCATACCTCCCGTAACCATTTTAGAATTTATCTTTTGTATCCGTTTGTAATCGATTTAAACATTCGTTTAGAGAGATTCAAAAACTTCTGATGCAAATATACTCAAATCTGAATGTTAAATTTCTAGTAACTTTAAACACACTTGTAGCTTTGGTTTTGGGTACAGTAGCAGATCCTCGAAGTTATCAAAATACCTGTGAAAAACATATGCAAGTATATGTATTCTTTAATGTGCGATTTTAATTATAAATTTTCTGAGACTTATCAGGCAATCCACTTTCAATAGCTGATAAATTTTTCAGTACATAGCTATCCCTGACTTGTTTCATTTACTTTCCCTTGGTCCATGAGTCAGGTACTGCCATTCTTTGATATGCATTAAAATATATTGCCCACTCAGTCACTTAACAAATAAAATCAAAATGTGTGCGAGAAGGGAAAGTTTATGTTGGTTCTTGTAACACCGCACTATTCTCTCACGTCTTTTAGACTCTGCAATGGTGAATTTTCAGTTTCTCTAATCACCTATTTTAAGGTTGAACATTTGCTAGTTTTTACTTTCAGATGTTGCTGTAGAAACTGAATCATAAAAATAAAATATTAATTCACCTTCTTGCTTGAAACATTTTCTGAAAAACGAAGCAGTAGAATATTTTGACAGTGTCCGTCAGGCACGAAATTTTTAAGAGAAGGATGTTTGTCAAAATACATAAAATCATAGTAATGAAATTGCGTTTAAACAGTTGTTGTCGATAAAATTTCAATTGTCCAAGGAAATTATGCATGTTTATTAAATTGATATTGATCTCTAAGGAAAGAGAAACGGCCAAGCAAATCTGGAACGCTTTCATGAGGAAATTAAATTTATCGCCGCCAGGTACTGTAGAAAAACTGTAACTGTTTCTAATCGATGGTTTTAGCTCTCGTATTGCAAAACATGGGCGTAGTTTGCAAATCAATAATTTATTGTATTTGAAGGTTTCAATATGCATCACATGATGCATCAAACACAGCAGTGAAAATTTTAACAATTATTTTTATTTCGACGGAAGCTCTCCTTTACTTGCATTCACACATAAAAGGGAAAATTGGCTTTTAAAATAGAAGATGCTGGACTTATCAGGGCCGCATAATAGCCTTTCGGTTACAAATATCTGTAAAGTTGAAAAAATGATAGATTACAGGAAGTGCATATGGATTTGACTGGATACTTTTGAGTACTCACCTAAGTAGGAATTATCCGAGCTAATTGATGGACAGGCGTTAGCGAAAAAATACTTGTGCTCCAACTATGATCCGTTTGCAGAAAACTTATTAAAGAAGATGTTTCCAACCTTATTTGGCCTACCGCCTCCTTTTAAACAGAAAAGTTACTCAGCGCCCCCCTGCAATTTTTCCTTCTTAAGATTCCAAAAACAGATGCACTGACACATTTACGTCCTTTGATGAATATACCGGGTGTGGCAAAAAGAATCACCCGATTTGAAATGAGTATATTATGAAAAATATTGAACATAGAAACTTAAAATTAATTTTATATTACATGGCTAATCATAAAGTGTTTTTTACAAACCAAATTGAAGGTGCTCAATTCGTCAACCTTTGGATGCACGATATATGTCTACATGGTAGACAAATTCGTCCCAAACTTTTGCGAGCGTGTCTGCATACACTGCTTCCACAGCTGTTATGCGTACACAGGCAACCCGTGTCTTGGAATTGTTTATACCA
Source organism: Dolomedes plantarius (assembly GCA_907164885.2). NCBI lineage: Eukaryota > Metazoa > Arthropoda > Arachnida > Araneae > Dolomedidae > Dolomedes > Dolomedes plantarius. The sequence goes on from OU015490.1 coordinate 73,755,069, forward strand.
TCGCCTAATGCTCTGAGAGGTAGGAACTTCAATCTACCAGGGTTTTATCGACGACAATCACTCTGAACAGTTGTTACTGACTCACACTTCGCAAATCGTAGAATACAAAACGATTTCTCATGTGCAGTCGCCATCTTTACAAACACTGGAGTGGCGGGCGAAAGAAGAGCGTTAGCGCTACTTGTTGGCAACTACGTGAAACTCGAGATTTCAAACTTTCTGCCTATATATTATTCGATCAAAGCGGATTAAAAGATGAATAGTTACGATTTTTTAAAATCGGATGATTCTTTTTGAAACAACCTGTATATTTCTACCAATGTCTTGCAACATGGTAAAGAAATATGTCGTAAGTAAGACATATTGAACATAGAAATTATAAAATTATTTATTAAAACCAACCATTGTAACATTCGCATTACACACACAAAATGAAGATAGCGAAGGGAAATATTGGAATTAAAATTACGAAAAACTTTAAAACTAATCCTAAAGCGAGGAATGAATTTGGTGGGCTGCTATCAGTTAATTAACGTTCGGCACTTTTTTTTTTTTTTTTTTTTTTTTTTTTTTTTTTTTTTTTTGCCAGCACCATTTTTAAACCATCACGATTAGCGATGTATTCTGTTTCTGTTTTTTTAATAAGTTGATTTGCGATTACTCTGAACACATGTTCCATTTAATAGGATGAAAGAAATGCAATTAAAAACTTTTGATCTATAACCTATAATCTAAGTTAAAGAATCGGTACCCGATTTTGCAGCCAAAACTGTTGGTACCTGAGTTTCAGCACCCCTCTATTATGTCTTGGATCAGCACTGCCCTCCCTGGATCTTCACAGTGCCCACCAGGGGACGGTTCCGCCTAAAACTTCCCTTCACTGCTTTAGAGAGATGAAAATCGGAAGTTAATATTCTCAAATCGTACTGTTGAAGTTCCGGTAAACTTGAACACATTTGTAACTGTGATTAAGAATGTACAATCTCTCTATATATAACAGTTCCCTAACTGAGTGACAGATAACGCACACACCAAGCCGCTGGACCTAAAGGGCTGAAATTTTGCATTCTTGGTATAGTGTGGGGGTGCACTAAGAAAGATTTTTAAAAAAATTCTTCTTAGATTTTTTTAAAATTAAATTTTTAGGCTGTTTTTGTTTTATTCTTTAAAGTTTGTATTTAAAATAATAAATTGAAGGTTATAAAATTTATATCACGAGAAAGATCGCAAAAATTCCTTTAAAATGAAATCTTTTTCGAAACTTTACCTTCATTTTATGATTTTTGATGTCTTTTTAAAGGTTAATTTTTTAAATTTAATTTTTTATAGACTGATCACGTGGTCTCTCTTCTCTTTGTGATACTTTAAATTAATTTTGCGTCACGTGCATAACAACGAAATAAATTGTTAAAACTTATTAAAATACGGATAAAGATAAAATTTAACCACTAGACTAATTACGATGGAAGTTTTTTAAGAATTTAATTCAAATAAGTATGTTTTATGGATATTATACATGCAAATTATTGCATATATTGACCATTGTATTTAATTTGAATATTTTCTTCTACTTTATTTTGTCTATAAAAATATCCGTTACGATATATATACATACATATATATATATATATATATATATATATATATATATATATATATATATATATATATATAAAATTGAAACAATAACCTTTCACTTTCATTAAATTAAACGCCTATTCGAAATCCTTTCATTTTATCTCAATAACGTATCGTCCCTTAATCTAAAATTTGATCTAGAGATAAACTAAGTAATCGATTATACACTGCTGGCCACCCAAATTGCAACACCAAGAAAGACAAAAGATATCACAACAAAATTTATTTTGCAGATAACATGTTGACCAAGTATCAAATGATTAAATTTATAGACTTCTGTGAAGTGTGGTTCCTGCCAAAATCAGTACCCAGAGTAGCCGCCATTGTTGGAGATCACCGCTGCCACACGCCTCATCATTGATTCAAAGAGACTTTGGATGAGTTCTTGGGGTACAGCAGACCAAGCAGCTTCCACACGTTCCCAAAGTTGATCTGCTGTGGCAGCTGGGGATGGAATCTGTGTCAATCGTAGAGCAACCATGAACCACATGTTTTCTATCGGCGAAAGATCTGGAGAGCGAGGCGGCCAGGGAAGCAATTCAATCTGGCGATTGACGAAGAACCGTTGGACAATGCGTGCCACGTGTGGTCGCGCATTATCCTGTTGAAATATGGCTGTGGGCAAGCCCTGGAGGTAAGGAAGGACAACTGGCTCCAACACGTCTGAGATGTAGCGCTGGCTGTTTAAAGTACCGGCAATGCGTACTAGAGGTGTGCGAGAGTGATATCCAATACCGCCCCATACCATAATACCCGGTGTAGGACCAGTGTGGCGGTGCATAACGCAGCTATTCAGCATCCTCTCTTCACGGTGTCTCCAGACTCGAATGCGACCATCGTGGTGTTGCAGACAGAAGCGTGACTCGTCAGTAAAGACAATTTCATTCCATTCTGCCGTCCACATCCTTCTGTTATCACACCATTGGCGGCGGAGACGTCTGTGGTTCTGCGTCAAGGGTAGACAAAGCAATGGACGTCTTGCGGACAGACCACTCTGCTGTAAACGGCGTCGAATGGTACCCGCAGACACTGGATGATGCGTTACAGACTGCATGTGCTGTGCTATGGTTCGTGATGTGACTGAGCGATCCGTCACTGCCATGCGCACAATTTGCCTGTCATCACGTGAAGTGGTGCGCTGAGGTGGATGCGATCGAACACGCCGGTCCGTCGTACCCTCCTGCATCCAATGATCACATATCCGCATTACAGTTGTTTGGTTTAGTCCAACACGACTACCGATTTCCCTGAAAGATAATCCACAATCTCGGTAGGCCACTATCCTTCCTCTGTCGAACTCGGATACTTGATCAAAAGATGATCCCTGTTTTCGACGAGGCATAATTGATCGTTTTTTTGAAAAATCCACAAGAAAAACACAATTTCCGAACTTGAAATCGTCGAAATCTCCAAGCCTTAAATTGCGCTTTGAAGTGGCGCCACAGGCGCGCGTGATGTGCGTCTGCGCTGAAATTCTAATCATTTGCATATCTCACCTTCGCTAATGCATGTTGTAAATTTCATGTTATTGGCATGTTTCCTTCAGGGTGTTGCATTTACAGTGGCCAGCAGTGCATTTTACCCTAATCCACGTGTAAAGAGAAATCTTTTATAACATCGAATGTTCCAGGCGTCTGATGCAATATCACCTCATATGACGTGTGAGATCAGATGTCTTCAACTGGCCAATTAGAATTTTAATGTATACTTCGTCGAGAGATCAGCGTCTTTTTGTGCTTTTGAGTGTCTGTCACTGAATGGGAAACATGCACAACTTTTAGTTCTACGTTCTTTTGTTTTATCCTGTGCTGTTCCGACAACCTCAGGACAGTTTTGCGGTATGATAGTCCTGAAATAAATTTGAACTGGGATTCTAATGAAATGTAACTAAACCATAGAAGTATTCTAAAAGAGACTGTTCAAACAACAATTCGGATGTTTGTGTTCCTCGACTGGATTATCTGCTTTTAAGTCCTCACCAGCTACTCCGCCACTACTAAACCCCGGATCACGGAATACTACGAGTTTACTGTCCTGTTGTTTATCGCCATCGTTATCATTACATATATATATATATATAGTATATATATATATATATATATATATATATATTTGGCATTAATTGCATACATTAAACCGTTGTATTTAATTTAAATGTACTCCGTAGTGAAGCACGGGTATTCAGCTAATAATGGCATATGCATTCTTTAAGTGATTTAAATTTTAACATTTTCTGTGATTTACTATGCAGTACATTAAATATTACGAACTCAGTTACTTAAAAAAAGAAATGGAAACATTTTCTATAGACAAAGTTAATGTAGCTTCTTGTACTATTGCACCGTAATTGCATGTAATTTTGACTCTGGTACGGTGAAATTTACGTTCCCCAATTCATGTATTTCAATCTTGAATGTTTGATTGTTTTTTAGCTTCAGTTGTTACCAGAAGAAGTTAATCAAAAAATAAAGTACTGATTCATATTTTTCTGAAAAGTATTTCTTTAAAATAAAGCGTCTGAATATTTTGCCAGTGTACATCAGGCATGTGATTCCTAAGAGAATAATGTTTACCAAAATACATTAGTGATATTGAAGAAAGTTAAATTAAAAGATTTCTCGTCAATAATGTTTCCTTTTTTGATAAATTATCTATGTTAATTTTATCGATTTTCGCCCTTTTCCCCGATACGGATATAGTACTTGACCCAGACGGGATATATCTTCTGTTGCTGGGATTGAGAACTGGAACGACGGTTACAGTCAGAGATCACATTTACTTAACCTTTAGCTTACGGGGCCGTGTCCCTGTTTAGAATTTCATACCCCCTTTTAAAGAACAGCCATTAAGGGTGTTATATGTATGTATCTATGTATCTATCTATCTCTCTCTCTCTCTCTATATATATATATATATATATATATATATATGTGTGTGTGTGTGTGTGTGTGTGTGTGTGTATGTATGTATCAATTGGTCTCGTGTTCTTGAGATACATGCTATCCCACCCCTTAAGGAAAAGGTTAAGGCAGTTTCCCCAGAGTTTCCGTTGGAGAAGTTGACGCAATATCCATTGAGTTACCACTAGATGGCGTTACTAATGTACTGATTTCTTCCTCGTCAGCCACTTTTCGGCGTTTAAGCCTTTTCCTCATGCGTTTGGCAGCGGTGAGCATCTATTTTTTTTTTTGGAATTCCTAGACTCCAGTCCCTTTATTGTATTCCGTTTCCCCTGGTTTTGATAACATATACGCTTCATATGTGCTGACATATATAAAAACATATAGCAGAGGTCACTTCAGACATTTCTAAGAGCTATAACTTTCAGATATTGTAACGAATTTTTACTAATTTGTATGCGTTACACAGTTCTGATTGAGAGGAAACCGCAGTCACCTCACTTGTGTAGCTACGACACGTGGTACGTGCGCTACGGGTACCCGAAGACCCTACACTGACGCAATTAAGCATAAGATTACCCTCATCTCGCCAAGCACCTCACGAGCACGCGCGCTGTATTCTGTGATTATAAGTTTGGTTATCTGGCTATCAGACGGGTTGTCACTTGTTACTATCCCCTAATTAGTTTCTGAGTGTAAATTACTACAGTCGAACCCCGTTATAACGAACTTCAAGGGACCAAAGGTTTTGTTCGCTTTATCCGGTGGTTCGCTATATCCGAATCGTTAAGAAAAATGCTAGAGTTCACAAAATGTATAACTCATTAGTTGCAATTGAAATTCAATAAAGATGTATTAAAAAATGATAAAATGTATAAAAAATAATCCTTAATGAGTTAAATCGACTAAAATCGATGACATTAAACTGACAGAATACAATATATAACGACCTCACGGATATAACGAACGAAAATTTTGGACCCGCCGTTTTCCTATTGTACATAATTTAATTAGTGTTGTGTCAATTTAATGTAATCGATTTTAGTCGATTTAACTCTTTAATGATCATTTTAATAGACTTTATCATTTTTAATACATCTTTATTGAATGCAAATTGCAACTAATGAGGTATACATTTTGTGAACTCTAGCAGTTTTCTTAACGGTTCGGATATTGCGAACCACCAGATAAAGCGAAAAAACCTTTGGTCCCTTAAAGTTCGTAATAACTGGGTTCGACTGTACTAATTAAATTCCGTACAATAAGAAAACGGCGGAACCAAAATTTTCCATCATTATATCCGCTAGTTCGTCATAAACCGGGTTCACTATAACGGGGTTTGACGGTACTAATTTCGTTACACCCCAATTCCAGAAATGACACCCATATGCGACTAATTCGAAATTCGTATTCTACGTAGATAAAAAATTTAATACCTTAGTCGAAGTAAACTTTTCAGTTCTTGCATTCACACATGAAAGGAAAAGAGGGCATTTAAAAAAGAAGGTGCTAAATAAATCGTAGCTAGAGATGCGACATCGATGTCGATGTTTTGATAAAGACATCGATTTATTGAAGTCGATTTTTTTAAACATCGATGTTTTGTGCTCGATGTTTTAAGTTGTATTGATGGATATTTAATGAAAAAGTACCATAATAAAAAAACCACGTAGCATAATTTTCACACTCAGTAAATGAAAGTCTGAATTCTGAAAAGTATGAATACAAAAGGGTGAACGATACCCTAGCAACGAGACAAATGGCAATTAACAACCAATGACCCAATCAGAGCGCTTGGAATGTGCTCGACACTCCAGAACATTCCATGGGGTTTCCTTTTATAAATAGTATAAACACGAGCGGCGATTTAAGTTTTTGTTTTGTTCTGGTATTATATAAGTTAACATTAATTAATATTAAGATGCCTCTCAAAAGTACCGTTACTAAACCAGTTTTAAAGAATGGATGTTCAAAAACATCGATAGTTTTGGGGTGATGTTTTATTAGCATCCATGTTTCAAAACATCGATGTTTTGTTGTCGATGTCGCATCCCTAATCGTAGCTGCATAACAGTATTTCTATTTAAAAATTTCTACTGGGAGAAAGTTGAAGAAACGACAAGAATTTGGACCGTTGTAATGGGCAACATCAGATAAATAAGGAAAAAAATATACAGAGATTACTTATTTAGATGTCCACTCCTATTTTCCCCTTTAAAAATATGGGGGGGGGGGGAAATAGCTAGCGGAAGTTTTTATTTCTTAGTAATTCCAGGAAAGAGTGAACCTAGAGTTCCATTTCTTTGCTTCTGAAAGGATACTTTTGAACGTCGCTGAAAAAAAATTCTCACTCTACTGTTCATTCAGAAATACGATGGGTAGACAAAGATCATTAGACAAAGAGACCAGTGGGTGTTTTTTCGTATCTTTATTATCGGATTCAAACGTTTTATACCCCACCCATTCTGTTAGACGAAAAGGTACCAAATATTTATGTTATGTAACTTAATACGAGTTTGGCTTTCACCATTAAAGAATCCGAATCAAACGTTTTGTGATACAGTCACTGCGAAGTCATTAATCGATAAATATTTTCTGCGTTATCAAATATTACTTGTAAAGGAAAATCATCCCAACCATAAGAGGGATAAGTTTTGTCTTCTCTGCATCTCAAAAGTCTGAGTCAAAAGTTTTGTAACGCAATCAGTCCGTAAGTCAACAAGCCACCAAAGATAACGAATATGAAGCTCTTTTTCAAATCAGTAAAACCCCCGACGGTGAGAGCAATGGGTTTTTTCTTCATCATCAACTCCATTTGCTTGTGTAATAAACTGTGTTCTGTTTGAATACACTGAAGAACATTGTCTTCGTATATCTCATTCAAAATATTTTTCAGATTCTCCATTTCTTCAGGTATCCTTGCCGCCAGATACACGGTTACGGTGAAGTAAAACATGTTGAGGCCCAACGTTACTCCTGTTTCAGTCTTGGTGAAATTGCCATTGTTTTCCATTATGAGCATAGCAGATAACATGAATATCATAATGACATGTTTCAGAACTAAAAAAAACACGAATGAAGAAAACGACGCTTTCAAAAGGTCCGTGCAACGCCACACTGTGAAACACTTCTGCAGTAAGTTGCTCGCTACATCCATCTCAGAGTTGTAGAAAAATTCCTTTCTATTACTTTGTATTTTATGTGTGACAGATGATATGATATTTCCACACTCGTAACAAACGGCACAGAAAACGACGTTCTGGACCATGGGTATTAAGTTTGTTATTGCAGTGTTCAGTATATAAGTGATTAAACAGGTAGAAATGGTCACACGGCGATCTGCAAAGGAGAACAAAGTGTAGTATTCGCAAAAGTGTTCGCCATAGACAAAATAGATAAATGGTGATGACAACTGTGATATAATTGTGAATGGCATGATGGTATACATTATATAATATACAACGTTCGATTTACTACCGCTTGAAAGACAGGATATTTCTTTTCTCAGTATTTCAAGCTTGCCAGATTTCCTTAATAAACAAATGTGCATAAAAACGGAGGTGAAAAGAGATAAAAGAAAAGTTGGAGTATAATATGACCACTCAAAATATAATAAGTATATTAAAAATAGCGACATGGAGCATAATGCAGATATGGCGAAAAAAATAAAGAATAGTATCTTGATTTTGTTTCTTTTTCTTGCATAACTAGGATTAATCCCCATAATTTGCAGTATAAACCAAAAAACTCGCAGTTCCTCTTTTTTAATTGATAAATGCACAATTACCATACTTATTCTATTTCACTTTTGAGATCTCTCTCGAGTCAAACTGTTGCACTGATCGTAAAATTGAAAATAAGTGACAATATTCGTCGATTACTGCAATGAAATGTGCATGTTTACGACGCTATTACATTAAAATAAAGAAAACATTCATGAAAACAAAATAATGCAAAATATGACTTAAATGTGACGTTACTGCGAATTCACTAATAGGTACGATACTGTGGTTCCCGTAATTGATGGACATATTTGTAAACAATATATATATATATATATATATATATATATATACATATATTTCGTTTATTCATATCCCAAAAACATTTTCTATTTATCAGGTTATGTATGAACATAACATATAAATATCATTGCTAAAAGGTTCCGCTTACTGTCATAGCTCCCGGCATCACTTTAGAGTTTATCTTTCGTATCCATCAACGTTTGTCCGATCTCCATGGCAGGCGTTATGAATTCGGATCACCTCCTAACTTGTCATGGACTTAACAGAATCTCCCAGAGAAACGGAGACATCGGCAAATTGTATTTGGGATGCAAGGACCAGTATGAACTCTCTTTGTGACTGGACTTTTTGATTGTGTATGTTTTTCTAGTTTATTTTGTTTCTAGTTTTCATTGTTGGTTTCTAGTTTATATTGCTGCTTAGTTTTGTTTTGCTTCCTGATCCTTTGTAACGTCGTGGGCTGACTGATCTATATGGATTAATTTCCAGAATAAAGCCATATGTAACATACGCACACTTCTGTATCCGTTTGACCAATCGATTTAAACTTATTCCTTTAGAGAGATGAAAAATTCCTGATGTAAATAATCTCAAATCTGAATGTTCAATTTCTAGTAACTTTTGCTTTGGGCACAGTAGCATATCATCGAAATTATCCAAATACCTTCGCAAAACATATGCAAGCATATGTATCGTTTAATGTGCGAATTTAATTATAAACATTTCTGTGACTTACCAGGCAATCCACTTTCAATCGCTCATAACTTTTTCAGTACATGTATATCCCTGGCTTGTTTCATTTATTTTCCCTTGGTCCATAAGTCAGGTACTGACATTCTTTGATATGCATTAAAATGTATTGCCCACTCAGTCACTTAACAAAAAAATCAAAACGTGTGCGAAAAGGAAAAGTTAATGTAGGTTCTTGTAACACCGCACTATTCTCTCACGTCTTTTAGACTTATGGTGAATTTCCAGTTTCTCTAATCCCCTATTTTAAGGCTGAACACTTGCTACTTTTTACTTTCAGATGTTGCTATAGAAACTGAATCATAAAAATAAAACATTTATTCACCTTCTCGCTTGAAAACTTTTCTGAAAAATGAAGCAATGGAATATTTTGACAGTGTTCGTCAGACACGAAATTTTTAAGAGAATTATGTTTGTCAAAATACATAAAATCATAATAAGGAAATTACTTTTAGAGATTTCTTGTCGATAAAATTTCATTTGTCTAACGAAATGATGCGTGTTTATAATATTGATTTTGAGCTGTAAGGAAAGAGAAAGGGCCAAGCAATTCTGGAACGCTTTCATGAGGAAATTAAATGTATCGCCTCCAAGTTCTGTAGAAACTGCCAATAAAATAATGGGAAATTTACCCCCAGAAAGTGAAAACCCTAGCCCACCATTTCACCATTGTGGTATTGACTTTTGCGATCCATTCTTCATCAAGTACAAAAATGATGGAAAAGTAAGAGTATTAGAAATTAAAACCTTATCAGGTGTTTGTTATCCGATTAATTTCGGAAATTTGTCCTCTTCCCATAGAAGAAAATTTATAATTTGTAATTTTGAAACTGTCATTTGCATTATTAGTATTTACCTATTGTTATATGTATAGTGTATCTTGAAAGTAATTTTAGTGTATACCATTTGTTTATTTAGCATTGTGTATCCTTATATTATTGAATGTTGGTACATGTCAATGGGGGCCGGTATGTTACGGCTTACCTTGGCATTAGTAAAAGTCCGCCAACCTTGGCGCGCCACTAGAAAAACTTTGATGTTTGCTGATGACAACAGTTCAGTTTCTGAAACTGTTCTAAGTAGTCGCATTTTAGTATTAGTGGTATTGGTCCACTATTTGCTTCGGTTATATAGGTAACCAAATGAATATAGTGTCATATTGATGGAAATATTTGTATATAATGTACATCATCACCAGTAGTAGCTTGCCGACCAGAGGCGAAGGTTGTTGCACAGTATAGTCTGTCTGGATAAATAATTGTTCATCGCAGTATGGTCTGCATTGGTGTTGCCATAGGGCAAACTATTTACTTGTTATGTTTGTTTGTGTGTATTAATAAAACCACTAAAAAGACATTGCAGTTTTTAATTAGAAAAATATAGAATATAGTCTATTTACGAAGGAACAAAGACTCTTAAAACATATTTTGCAGTTTTGTAAAAGATCAAGTGCAGAGGCTATATCAAAATCTTTTGTTCCCATCAACTTGCTTATTGGATTAATGGAATTTAGTATTTTATGCCAAATTACTAATGAACATAAAAACTTAAATTGTTTAATACAATTTAATAAAGCCGAAGCCTCGTCTCTTAATAAATTTTCAATTTCTTAGTTTTCGTATATTCTTAGCAAGACGTTGTATTTGTTTGTCATCATCATCCTGTAACGATTCCGTATTTTTTTACAGGTATAATCGGACTTGATATTGGTTTATCAGAGTCGTCATTTGTTTTGGTACAACTCTGGATATAATTTCTTAACGCGCCAGCTTTTATTTTTGCCTTTCGGCTTCCTTTTCAAGCCTTCTTTTTTTGTACTGGTAACCAGACAGTTTTCTTTGACCGTCAGACATTCTGGAAGAGGCACGCACATAAATCAAATAATGTAAACTATAAAATAATGAAAAAAATAAAGGTTTAACCTTGTTCTAAATAAGCTAAAACCGTAATTAACATAACTTCACAATTATATTCCCGTCAATCGACATAAAAAATATTTATGAGCTGCACAAAATATTTTTCATATCCTGTGAACGTAAAGAAAGTTTAGTGTTATTAAATATGTATTTTATAATAACAAATATTTCAGCAAATCATAAATAGTCATTAAAAACAATATTATAATTCTTGATTTTGAGATTTTATTCAGTTCAATTATTCAAATATATAATTAGAAAACTCGTTTTATCAAAGCAATGAACCTAATAAATGTCTTATATTTTCGTTCAAATAATTATTTTCATAAAACAAAAATTTAAATTATTATACCTATAGAATACAATCAAATTTGATGCAATAATTTATTGATTCATTAAACAGCCTTTTTGGATAAATTAAATATTTATTTTACTTAAAAATGCTTTCATTGTTACGATTCGATTATCGATTTACGATAAAGTAGTATCTATCAAACTAAACAACAGCTTAATTATAGATGTATTTATCTTTAAAAATTAAGAAATCGCACTGAAGTAAATTTAATGAACTTCCACTTGTTATCACTACCGACATAATATCAAGAATAATGCTATTGTGTAATGAAACCACTCTTTTATAATTAGAGGTAATCAGCAAGTCTATGCAAGTTCAAACACAAGTAGAAGCAGCGCTCTGCTCACGTGCTAAGGTTATTCTGTTCAGAGAAGTATATGTACACTGGTATGAGAAATTAAGAGAATTTGCAGACTTGGTCGATTATCTCTAGAACTACTGTACCGATTTTAATGAAATTTGATATGTACATACATTGATACAATACAAAACAAATAACTATTCAATAATTCTAATACATGCGCATGATCGTGCGTAACACTCGTTGGAGTCGGAAGGTATGAAACAGCGGTTGCAGAATAAACAAAAAGTGGGAAAAAGACAGAGCGCTTGGAATGTTCTCGACACTCCAGAACCTTTCATGAGGTTTCCTTTTATAAATAGTATAAACACCAGCGGCCATTTAAGTTTTTGTTTTGTTTTGGTATTATATAAGTTAACATTAATTAATATTAAGATGCCTCTCAAAAGTACCCTTACTAAACCAGTTTTAAAGAATGGATGTTCAAAAACATCGATGGTTTTGGGGCAATGTTTTATTAGCATCGATGTTTCAAAACATCGATGTTTTGTTGTCGATTGCGCATCCCTAATCGTAGCTGCATAACAGCATTTCGATTTAAAAATTTCTACTGGGAGAAACTTAAACAAATGGCAGGAATTTGGACCGTTGTAAGGGGCAACATCAGATAAATAAGGAAAAAGATATACAGAGATTACTTATTTAGATGTCCACGCATATTTTCTCCTTTAAAAATATGGGAGGAGGTGGAAATAGCTAGCTGAACTTTTTATTTCTTAGTAATTCCAGGATAGAGTGAACCTACAGTTTCATTCTTTGGTTTCTGAAAGGATACTTTTGTACGTAGCTGAAAAGAATTCTCACTCTACTGTTCATTCAGAAATACGATGGGTAGACAAAGATGATTAGACAAAGAGACCAGTGGGTGTTTTTTCGTATCTTTATTATCGGATTCAAACGTTTTATACCCCACCCATTCTGCTAGAGAACAAGGTACCGAATATTTCAGTTATGTAACTGTACGAGTTTTGCTTTCACCAGTAAAGAAACCGAATCAAACGTTTTGTGATACAGTTACTGCGAAGTCATTAATCGATAAGTATTTTCTGTGTTATCAAATATTACTTGAAAAAAAATCATCCCAACCATAAGAAGAATAAGTTTTGTCTTATATGCATCTCAAAAGTCTGAGTCAAAAGTTTTGTAACGCAATCAGTCCGTAAATCAACAAGCTACCAAAGATAACGAATATGAAACTCTTTTTCAAATCAGTAAAACCCCCGACGGTAAGAGCAATGGGGTTTTTCTTCATCATCAACTCCATTCGCTTGTGTGATAAACTGTGTTCTGTTTGAAGACACCGAAGAGCATTGTCTTCGTATTTCTGATTCAAAATCTTTTTGAGATTCTCTATTTCGTCAGGTATCTTTGCCGCCAGATATACAGTCGTGGTGAAGTAAAATATGTTCAGGCCAAGCCTTAGAACCCTCTCTATCAGAATGAAATCGATGTTGGTTTTCTTTACGAGCAGTGTAGACAACATGAATATTACCATGACATGTCTCAGAACTAAAAAAAACACGAATGAAGAAAACGACTCTTTCAATAGGTCCGTGCAACGCCACACTCTAAAACACTTCTGCAGTAAGTTGCTCGCTACATCCATGTGACAGTTGTAGAAAAATTCCCTTCCATTACTCTCTATTTCATGTCTGACAGATGATATGATATTTCCCCACTCGTAACAATCAGCACAGAAAACGCAGTTCTGGACTACTGGTATGACGTTGTTTATTGCAACGTACAGTATGTAAGTGATGCAACACGTAGAAAAGGTTACACGAGGATCTGCAAAAGAGTACAAGTTGTGGTATAAGCATAACGGTTCGCCATAGACTAAATAGATAAATCGTATTGACAACTCTGTTATAATTGTGAATACCATGATGGTATACATTATATAATATGCAACGTTCGATTTACTGCCAGTTGAAAGATAGAAAATTTCTCTTCTCAGTACTTTAAGCTTGCCAGATTTCCTAAATAAACAAATGTACATAAAAACGGAGGCAGAAACCGATAGAATAGAAGTTATTGTAAAATATAACCACTTGATATGTAATATTTTTTAAAAAAACAGCCACAGGGGGCATAATGCAGATATGGTGAAAAAAATAAAGAAAGGTATCTTCGTTTTGTTTATTTTTCTTGCAGTATTAGAATTAATCTCCATAATTTGCAGTATAAACCAAAAAACCCGCAGTTTCTCTTTTTTTCTTGATAACTACACAACGGCCATGCTTATTCTATTTCACCTCTGAGGTCTCTCTCGAGTTAAACTGTTGCACTGATCGATAAAATTGAAACTAAGTGAAAATATTCATCGATTACTTTAACGAATTGTGTATGTTTACCACTTTATTATACTAAAATTGAGAAAACATATATAATAACAAAATAATGCAAAGTATGATTTAAAAATGATGTTATTGCCTATTCACCAGTAGCTACGATACTGTGGTTTACGTAATTGATGGACAAATTTGTAAACATGCTATATATATTTTCATACATATTTCGTTTATTCATATCCCCAAAACATTCCATTTTTATTAGATTATATATGAATAGAATATATTAATACCATTTCTAAAATTTCTCCATTAATGTCACTTTTCCTGAAAACATTTTAGAGTTTATCTTTAATATCAGTTCGTACTTTGCACTCGATTTTCAACTCATTCGTTTAGAGAGAGGAAATACGAAATCCTCAAATTTTAATGTTAAAGATCTGGTCACCTCAAACACACTTGTAGGTTAGGTTTAGGGTACAGTACCTCGAAATTATCACAATACCTGTTCAATGCATATGCAAGTATATGTATTGTTTAATGAGATATTTTAATTATAACCATTTTTGACACTTAGTAGGAAATCTTGATAACTTTTTTTCAGTACTTAGCTATTCCTTGCTTGTTTCACTTATTTTACTTTGTTCCATGTGTCAGGTTTTACTTTCTGTGGTATTCATCAAAATATATTGAAAGTCCAGTCACTTAAAAAAATCGAAACATTTCCTATGCGGGAAAGTTAATGTAGGTTCGTTCTTCTAGCACCATACTATTCTTTCGCCTCTTTTAGACTCTGGTATGATGAAAATTCAGTTCCTCTATCCGTGTCTTTTAATGTTGAATGTTTGCCAGTTTCTACCTTCAGATGATACTATAAAAAC
The DNA here is from genome assembly GCA_907164885.2 of Dolomedes plantarius. Lineage (NCBI taxonomy): Eukaryota > Metazoa > Arthropoda > Arachnida > Araneae > Dolomedidae > Dolomedes > Dolomedes plantarius. The sequence continues at coordinate 73,770,186 of OU015490.1, forward strand.
TGATTCATAAATATAAAATATTATTTCACCTAATCTCTTTAAAAAATTAAATAGAGATTTTAATTATAACAATTTATGACACTTAGTAGGCAATTCTCTCTAAATAGCTGATAACTTTCACTGATTCATATCACAAAAACATTTCCTTTCTATTCGATAATATATGATCAGATTATATAAATACCATTTTTGAAATTTCTCGTTTAATGTCACTTCTCCCAAAATCACGTTAGAGTTTATCTTTAGTGTCAATTTGCACTTTGCAGTCGATTTCAACTTACTGCTTTAGAATAAAGAAATATAAAAATAAATATCCATAAAGTTCTGGTTATGTAAAAAAAAGTTATAGCTCTGGTTTAGGGTAAAGTAGCACAACCTAGAAGTCATCAAAATACCTGTTCAATGCATACGCAAGCATATGTATTGTTTTTAATTATAACAATTTGTGACACTTATTAATCAATCCGCTCTCAATAACTGATAACTTTTTTCAGTACATAGCTGTTCCTTGCTTGTTTCACTTACTTCTCTTTCATCCATGTGTCAGATTTTGCCTTTCTTTGGTATTCAATAAAATATATTGAAAACCCAGTCACTTAAAAAATCGAAACATTTCCTAGACGGGAAAGTTAATGTAGGTTCGTTATTCTAGCACCATACCATTCTTTCGCCTCTTTTAGACTCTGGAATAATGAAAATTCAGTTCCTCTTTCCGTGTCTTTTAATGTTGAATGTTTGCCAGTTTCTACCTTCAGATGATAGTATAGAAACTGAATCATAAAAATAAAATATTTTTTCACCTAATCTCTTTAAAAAATTAATTAGAGATTTTAATTATAAAAATTTGTGACACTTAGTAGACAATTCGCTCTCAATAGCTGATAACCTTTTTCAGTACATAGCTGTTCCTTGTTTGTTTCACTTACTTCCCTTTGGTTTGGTTTGTACCATTCTTTCACCTCTTTTAGACATTGGAATGATGAAAATTCTTTTCCTCTATCCGTGTCTTTTAATGTTGAATGTTTGCCAGTTTCTACCTTCAGATGATACTATAAAAACTGAATCATAAATATAAAATATTTTTTCACCTAATCTCTTTAAAAAATTAATTAGAGATTTTAATTATAACAATTTCTGGCACTTACTAGGCAATTCGCTCTCAATAGCTGATAACTTTTTTCAGTACGTAGCTGTTTCTTTCTTGTTTCACTTACTTCCCTTTGGACCACGTGTCAGATTTTGCCTTTCTTTGGTATTCATTAAAATATATTGAAAACCCAGTCACTTAAAAAACTCGAAACATTTCCTAGACGGGAAAGTTAATGTAGGTTCGTTCTTCTAACACCATTCCATTCTTTCGCCTCTTTTAGACACTGGTATGATGAAAATTCAGCTCCTCTCTCCGTGTCTTTTAATGTTAAATGATTGCCAGTTTCTACCTTCAGATGATACTATAGAAACTGAATCATAAAAATAAAATATTGCTTCACCTAATCTCTTTAAAAAATTTCTGAAAACGGAGCAACAGAATATTTTAACAGTGTCTATCAGGCACGAAATAATTTAAAGGATCATGCTTGTCAAAACACACAAAATCACAGTAATGAAATTGCGTGTAAAGAGTTCTTGTCGATAAAGTTTCAACTGCCGAAAACAAATTATCTCTTCTATTTCTATTGATTTTAGGCTCCAAACCAGCAAATCAATAATTTGTTGCATTTGAAGGTTTTAATATACATGACCTGGTTCCATAAACACAGAAAGAAAACAATTTTAAAAAATTTCATTGTACAGGGACAATTATTTTTTAGAATATTTCCTGTTCATATAAAAAGGCTTTTCCTTTGAGTGGTGAATGTGATCATTAAAATTAGTATTGATGTATCAAATTTAATTTTTTTAGCTTCTTTATTGTGTGTATGGCGAGTCATAAGCAAATTACTGGGATTAAATTGTTCATTTGATGAGCGAAGAGTTTTTTATATTTTTCTATGTTTTTAACCTTTGAATTCTGATAACATTGCCTTTGTACATGTTGAGGTTTAATTCAGCAAATTTCTGATGTTTAGATAATATCGAACTATCTTTTCTCGTAAACGCTCTAGAAATTGAGAGTCGACATGGTTTACTTCAATTTTTTAGTTGCTTTAGGATGTGCATTGTTTGTCATAGTGAATACTTCAAAATCGTTAGGAGTAATTATTGAATTTGTTTCGAGTTTTCGAGTTTTTAATATTTTTTCTGTGATTCGCCGTTAAACATTCTACTGAATGTATTATCTTACCCCGCAAAGAAAAGAGACACAAGCAAAAAAATTGGCAATTATGAGGTTATGTCATTGAAAAATATGTATGAAGTGCCCCATCGTGCACTAAAAGCGACACATCTCTATCTCGCAATTTGTCCAACAGTTGTATCAGTTTTAATGTAATGCTCGTTCAAGCCGTACAGTATACTTAAAGTTGATATTCCTCAAATGCTGCATTTTTTAGTTGTGTCACTTTTCTTACCGGGGAGCGATATGTTTGCCCGGGTAGAAGTATTTTACAGCATTTACTTTTCATATAAAAAATCATTTAGGCGGTGATTGAAATCATTGAAATCAGTGTCGGAACACCACCAACCAAACAAAGCTTGCCAAGAAGAGGTGGCCAACACCCATACCCCTAGTGACTGGGACATAATGATCAGAAGGGCTGACCCAGCCAAGATAGTATCCAGTCCCCCCGAAACTTCCACCCATTAGTGGGGGACGTCCAGAAAGATTAATGATGCCGGGACCCCCAAGACGGCAACAGATTCCACGATTGCATCTCAGTCACCACACACCGCGACAAAGCCATTCCCAAAAACAGAAGTGAGGGGGGAACTGGAAAGGCATATACACCTCTTTCTACAGCAGACAAAAGTTGTAAGAACATAACAGGGGTAGAAAAATAACAAGTGAACCCGGTGAGTGTTTAAAGTCACGAGCATGTCATTTCGCATTTGTATCAGGACTAGTGAACACTATTTTTAGGACTGTGACAGATTTGCTTTCTTGTCATTCTGAAGATCGCCAAAGTTTCCATTAAAACGGGTAGTATAGGAATGCTTTGGCGGCAATTTACACGGGAAGAAAATAATGCCGAACTTGATCAATAGTACCTAGGCGGCTATTTAAACACTTGAACTGAATCTTTTTATAGATTGTATTACAACTAATGTGCTACAGTAATCACTTTGGTAGATTTGCGTTCCTGCCTTTTTCAGCATTGCCAAAGTTTAAAAGAAATTAAGCAATATAGCCAATACCTTGGCGAGGTGTAACAGAGATAAAAAAGTAATAAATTTAATCAATAAAAACCTTCGACGTTTTCTTTTATCGACGTATCTGTCCTACGAGGATCAGACCGAGTTCGGTCCTTGAAGGTAATAACTGACACAAGTATCTCCTAAAATTTTAACAATATTTTTCTTATTATTTAGTCGGATATCTTCCACAAATATGTAGCCATTAAAGGCAGTTATGTAAAAATTACAAATTTATTAAACCCATATTAGAGCATTTTACAAAGACTGTTATGAACAGACTTGTTGATTTCTTTTTTTCTTTTCTTTTTACAATTCACTGAAAAAAAATCATTTAAATTTATTTTGACATCAGAATAGGGACATTCACTTTATGAGATGAGATCGTAAAAGTGTATTATTTCTGAGAAAATTAGAACATAAAAAAAACAAAGAAACCAGTGGATGGGTTGAAACTATTTTTTTTTATTTTACTATTGTTTTAGATGTCCATAGAGCTATTGTAGACTATTTTATTCTCAACAGAGGCAAGTGTTATTTTGGTGACATACTACTGGTTATGGAAACGATGACAGGTAGTTGTAGAAAATTAGTTGCATTCAGTCATCAATCAGAGGCTGAAACAAAAAAATTCCATTAGTGTCCAGTCATATTAATGTATAGTCACTACAAATGAAAAGCAAATGGCGGTTAATTTTGAAGTCTGATATACGTATATATATATATTGAAACTGCTCTATAGCAGTCAGACGGTTCCGATAAAAATGGCCGTTTAGAGGGGTAGCCATCGAAAAGAGAATTTTTTCCTTAACATTTTACCTATGGAGTTTTCAATCTGGTTTGAACAAAATATAGTCATTTAGAGGGTTGGTTGTAGAATAGGGGTGGTCGGCTAGACACTCTCATATATAGATATAATATATATATATATATATATATATATATATATATATATATATATATATATATATATATATATATATATATATATATATATATACAGGCACATTATAACTTTAAATATAACAAACAATTAAGAAATGCACAGTATGGTCCAGAATGCTGTACTTTATTGGATTTTGTCGAGTGCATAAAAATGCATAAATGCATCGAATAAACAAAGAAAAATTGAAAGTCTTTAGAATAGGTGATGAGACGCATTAATAAAATGTGTAAAATTTAGATGAATTAGAAAAAATTGGACATTTTACATGAGAAACTTATTCATTCATTAAGTAATTACATATAAATTTTCAAATTACTTTACTAATTCTGTATTCTGAAAATTATGAACTCAATAAAATTTGTCGTTATAATACTGGTTACAACCTAATATCATCCAAGTTATGACATTTTTATAGTATAATTTACTTAAACTTAAGTTACATAAATCATTATCGAAATACCTACTTTGATTATCGGGGAGGAAGACACCTTTTGGAAAATTTATTTCCGCTATACTTTTACTAAATTGAGTGTATATAAGCTATTTCACGTATATTTTTCAATGAATCGACAATTTCAACCAACAAACGTATTTCACGAGTTAAAACACAATTATATTTAAGTATAGACTTACTCTTTATGTATAAAAAGATAAGATTTACCTTCCTGATACAGGAGAGTGATTTAAAGAATTTTTTCACATTTTTAAATCGTTTTCGTCTGCGACGCTGAAAGAGAGTTTGAATGTTTTAGTATTAATTTGACTCATAATCAAGAACAAGACAAATTTCTATATACTCTTTATTGAGAAAAAAAAAAAGAATTCAACTCGTGCGGGTCTATAAAATACAATTTCATACCTGTTGATAACATTCTAATAAGTATTGATAATTCCTTATGAATCTTCTTTTGATATCAAATGAGTTTTAGGGCATGATTATTCTTGTAATAAGTTATATATTTAGCTTTTATATATATATATATATATATATATATATATATATATATATATATATATATATATAAACGTTACAAAAGGCGTGGTTCACATTAAGCATTCAATTTAAGATTTTATTTATTCAACAAAATGTTCACAAATCGAGAAGGATTTTCGAGCATTGATTACCAATTGCACACAAATCTTTACAATCGACATTACTGTAGGAAATTTTAACAACCATCCTGTATTCAAAAAAGCAAAATACCCTTAATCCTATTTTGACCCTTACCCTTTTTACCCTTAAACGTACGTACAGATAAATCGAAAAGCCGATCTACTGTACGTACAATTATATAAATTAAATACGAAATTTAAATGGTTTGGTACTTGAAGAAGGCATATTTAGTTTATTTTCTGTTCTACCATAGAGAGGATTAAGAATATTTTTACTAGGCACCTGTTGATGGTTTTTAACACACAACTCATCCCAACTACACATTGAACAGATTTGAGGATTTAAATATTGGCTTAAGAAAGATACTTACTGCAGGTTCAGTCACAATCGGGGTTTCAGAGTCACGTTTGGTAATTTCTTCAATCCTATAAATATAAATGGAATAATAATTTAATAGCAAAATGCAAATCCTTTAAAAATGAATATTCATGAAGCACAACAGTTTCAAATTGTTGTAGCCCTTGAAATCCACTTTCTGCAATAAGAAACTAGCACAATATATCTCATGAAGGCATCTTCCTAAATCTTTAATAAAATTGTTGGTTTATAACTTAAATTACTATCTACTGACCTTTGTATTATGACCATAACCCTAATTAATGACCATACTGACTAACCATGCCCACTGACTATATTTGTAAATTCTTTTTAATGTTAGTTTTTAACTCTTAAAAACAATTAAAGGAATCATTAAGTCTAAGAATTTTCGTTTTTATACATGTTTACGTGTTTTAATACTAATCTGTAGAAAGGAGGCCAAATTAAAAAATTCCAATATTTTGTTTCAAGAGAAAATACATTATGAGACCAGGTGTTGAAAGAGTAGCACATTTTATCGTTGCTTACTCAGAAGAGAAGAACCATATTAGATATCCTGGCTGACGATCGTTGAAAACCATTTTGGAATATATATTTGAACTTAAGAAGAATTATATCTTTTAATACATTAAAGACAACAATGTATGACGGTAGTCCTACTTCCATTCGTTTAAAATTATTTGAACTACCAGAAATATTACTATACGCTTCAATGTGTTGATCACTTCTGCATTATCCAAACGTCGTCCCAAAATCCTTACAGGACTCTGGAAAGCTGTTCAGGAGGAATGGGATAGAATACCTCTTCTGACACTTCAAAAGGCATTATTATCCTGGAAATTGCGGTGTCGAAAGATAGTTCAGAATAAGGGATGTCAAATAGAACATTTAAAACACAAGAATTTTATGTAATTTAGTTTTGTGAATACGATATACATCGTCTAAAAAATGTCTGAAAAACAGCCTCTATATTACTATACGCTGCAATGTGTTGGTCACTTATATTTATTTTTAAATTTCAAGATTGAATTGTCGTTAGATATTAATTTACAACCAAATACTTAATGCTGGATTGGTTTGGTTTGAATCTCTGTGGTCAATTTTTGCTACACGAGGGCTAATTATACCGGAAACTACTGCTTTAAAGTCTATTCCGAACGCCTACGAACTTCCTTGCCAAAAGTGGCATTCGAACCCACAGACTTTCGTACCGATTGCCAGCACCCTAGTCATTCGGCCGTCGTCCGGCACTTAATGCTGCCGGCACTTAAAAAAAACAGCCTAATGACTTTATCTAGAAAGTAACAGATGCCTTTTAATAGTTTTCAAGATATCTTTTTTTTTTCAGGAAAAGGGGATATTTTCAGAGCCATAAATATCAACTGGTTTGATACTTACATAATTGGTGTGCCTGTATCCAGGGTATTTACTGGCAAAACTGCTTCATCATTTTCATTAGACACAACAGCATTTTTTACTTCTACTTTAACTTTCGACTCGGACACAACTGTACTTTTCATCTTCGACAGTATGGATTGTTCATCATAGAAATCAAACGCGCCAACTATATCACCTTGGCAAAACATTTCTTCGTTCCGAAACTTCCATCTACATCACGGTATTAAAATAAAATATAAATTCGCATTTTATATTTTCAGTTTTTCATTGCATGCGAGAAATCTTAATCATATTATCAAATTGCCAAAGACTAATTTCGCATACCACTTCAGGAGTTGATCGAGATGAAAAACTGGAGAAACTAGTTTAAAAATCTTGGTTCTCTCTTTTTTTCTCTTCTCTCCCCCCCCCCCTTTTTTCCACTTATTGTACGGGAGGGAGGAGGGAGCTGTTCATTATTTTAATTTTTAAATTAAATTGATTTTTTTTTCGCTAATGTCCCTGGGGACTGACGACATTGCAACTCCAGTGCGGTTCACATATGAATACACGGAAAATAGAAACAAAAAGCACACTAATTTTTATGAACAAACGATGACACCGGTGAGGGACGATGTTTTCCAGCTCCCCATTTGCAAGCGGAAGACTGACCGGTTCCTCCGAATACAACCAAGTCTTATGCGGGTATCGAACCCGCGCCCCCGCCATGGAAGGCTGATGCCTTAACCACTTAGCCACTGGGTGACAAAATCGACTTAAACTACCTAATCCAATACGACTTTCTTCCATTTAATCTGGATTGCAACAGTATCCATATTTAATTAAAAGGTTTTCTTGAAATCAATTATCAATTTATGCAATATACCTAGCTCCTGAATTACCTACCATTAAATGGAGTGTGGCGAATATTCCAGATTATGGTACCCGTCCTGAATACAACTACACTGAAGTGCCACTGAATTAAGGATACCTACCTAGTAACGAGTTGGGCCTCCTCTGGCCTTGCCACACGACGGCTGCCACACGACGAGGCATAGATTCAACAAGTTTCTGGAAACGTTCCACGGGAATGGCTTGCCAAATATTGGCTAAAGATGTCCATAATTCAGTAGGGTTCTTTGGTGCTGTGTGATGGTCTTTCATGCCTTGTTCCAAAACATCCCAAAGATGCTCAATAGGATTTAAGTCTGGGCTTCTAGGTGGCCAATTCATGACAGAGAAGTCAGAGGAATGCTCATCCAACCAGCCAGTAGCCAACCGGGACTTGTGAGATGTACAGTTGTCTTGCTGGAAAAATCCATTACCGTGCGGATAACAGAACAGCATAAACGAATGGAGGTGATCACCCAGCAACTGTACGTACCGAATTGCATTGAGGGAGGTTGGTACACGCACCAAAGATCCCAAACTAGTCGAACCCATGTAGTCAGAATCGAGACTCATCACCCCATGCTACTCGTTTCCAGTCCTCTACCCTCCAATCTCTGTGCTTTTTTGTCCAGGCAAGACGTGCAGCCCGATGGCGAGTATAGAGCAATGGTACTCTCGTAGGTCGACGGCTCCCGAAACCCATACGGTGAAGCGAGCGTTGCACAGTCCGTTTACTGACTGTACGACTGGCACCGTCATTAAACTGGGTGGTAATTTGAGCTAATGTTTGGCTTCGCTGGCTACGTACAATACGCCTGAGTCGTCTCTCACCACGCACTGTCAAGGCTAATTGTCCTTTGCAGTTTGCCCGATCACTAGTTTTTTTCCACCATCCATGTATTCTTGGTATACTCTTGACACTGTCGACCTTGAAAATCCTAGCTGCCTGACGATTTCGGAAATTGAATGGCCCATGCGTCGCGCACCTACAATTTGTCCGCGATCGAAGGCGTCCAAATTAGGCAGTTTACCCATACTGGCAATTCCAACAACTAATTCAGAACAACCACAGTACGCGCTATATATGCAGTTACCACAGCGCCCTCACTTGCGCATGCATGATGCGCAGCGCTACAGAATTTGTATAGGCTTTGCTATCCCTAATTCAGTGGCAGTTCAGTGTATATACTACCAAGACAATTTGGGAAATTGTTTAGTTAAAAATTACGAACTCCTCCTAGGTACTCCCTTTTTATTACGAAATATCGCAACTATGCGTCGGATAAAGATCTAAATAAAATGTCTTTGAATACCTAATTAATAAGATAATTTAAACAGTGTATTTTGCCAAGAGCAAGCATCTGTTGTCACTAGAATTTTACAGGTGAATTCTTCGTTTCGTTAGTAATGCGCTACATTATCTTTTTTTAAAAACTATTTAAACAATTTCTGGTCATAAAAATACCACGTTATATACAATTTACATGCTGTAACCCGAGTATTGTAAATTTTAAACTTGCTTAAAGAATTTTTCATTGAAAGATCCCAATATTCTTTCTTCTAAATACAACGAGATGACAAGACTTGAAAAAAATTCCTTACTCGATTTCTGAGTCGGTCAGCAACATTTCTTCAGCTAAGGGCTGAGTAATTTCTTCATTTACCGTAGATGAGACCAACAACGTGACCATCTCGACAACTCCTACAACATTTTCAAGGACTTCACTTACATCGACGGAAATCGAAGCCTCATCCAATTCTTTTGTATTCTCAGCTAGACTTTCAGCATAATCAGTTATTTCCTCGTTATCAAAATCAACAGGAATGTCCTCAGGGGTGGCATTTGAGGACGCCTGTAATTAATGGGCAAATTATTAAACAGTGATAATTGCTTACTCTCCCAATACATTAAAACAACAGGACAGGCAATTTCTTCGAGGTACTTCGTAATTGAAATATACACTTGAATGCACAGTTACTAGTTTCGAATGGTTATAAAGCCTAGTGTATGTAAATATTAAACATAAATTTAAGTAACTTACTCCCCTTCGACGTGCTCCCAGATTTCATATGAGTGCCTTGTCAATAGACAATAAACCTCAATCGACATAAATCAGTATTAAAAGCTGATTTTCTCAATAGACAACCAACCTTTAATAATTTTAAATGCATTAATATTACACTATCAACCTAATTTTTATATGATTCCCAATTAATAGAAACCTTTACAGATTTTTCAGAAATGCTGATGTATAATAACTATTGTTTCTTATATAACTATACGGTCATTATCAGGAAAAAAATATCTGTTTTCGTGATTGAAATTTTCTTCACTTCCATACTACTAATTTCAGTTTGATATCAATATTAGACGTTACTTATAATTAGCCCACTCTTGTGAATTTAGTTAATAAAAAAGAATTTTTTTTAAGTTTTAATGACCTCAATGCACATTCGCTGGGGTCTAAATTTTTATACTTTTTCCAGATATAATCGCCAACTAATTTAATATAGATTACACAGGATGTCGATTTTTTTTAGGAACTCACTAGTTTTTTATTTATAAACTATTAATATTATGGCATCAGCATTCTATTCCTTTCATAAGGTGACATTAAAAACGCTCTCAGTCTGAAAGAATTGTCTAGACTAGATATAATCATTTACAGACAGACTAATTTACTTTTCATATCACCCAGATATTTTCTTTAGTTCATAAGATAATAAATTATTGCATGCATAAATACATGTAGTTTGGACTCTAAACATACTTTGAAGTTTTTCAATACATATTTTTTAACTATTCAATATTTTGATATTTCTGGGGGCATAGTAGTTTGAAATATTAAAAAGTTATTTCAACGGTAGTTTAAGAAGTTATAAACTTTTATGTTATCTTCATTTCATATCCAAATTTTATACATCGTCTTTTTTTTCCTTAATAAACATTTTTCATCCTTTTGACATTTATATATAAAATATTTTCTGTTCCATTCTCTGCATATATTCTATATAATTCTAAAAATTCGTTTCCATATTAATTATATTTTACTAGATATATTTTTTAGTAATGAGAAGACTTTATGAGTGTCAAAAGTTCAAAACAGAGTAGAAAATAAAACGTGAATAAAGATAAAAAAAAAAAAAATTTTGCAATTCATCAATTGACACTGTTTTAGTTTGTTTGATTTATATTCTGAATCAAATCAAATCAATATTAATTATTCATGCTTCATGTCTCTAAAAAGTGAACATAAATATATACACACTGCTGTTAGTGGCAATGTGTTTCACTGGTAGCTTATGTGACTCTTTGCAATATCAAATGCTGTGTTAGAATTTTTTGCAATAATATACTTTGAAACAAACTTAGTTAAAATGCTAGAAACATATATTATTTTTCATATTACTTACTTCAACAACAGAAGGTGGCCCAGAATTCTGTAAGAAATGGGAATTGCTGTAAATAATTATCATATTTCTAGTTTGTAAGTCACATGAAAATGTCGAACTCTATTCACAAAATTATTTTAAAAGAGAAGTCAAAAATGAGGAAATTTTTATGCTTTGTAAATAAGAAATCCAGTACAGACATTTAATTTTTTTCATAGATGTTTAATGTAGATTTCGATTGTCTAGTTCTGTAACACATAATTCTGTTTTGAATGTTATAATGCAACATTCTTCTGAAATATTTGTAACAGCAAATTTTTTATTTGTAACACACCTTTACCCTAAACATACCTTTGAATGTTTTTAATACATATTATTTAACTATGCAACATTTTGATATTTATGGGCCATAGCACTTTCAAATATTGGAAAGTTATTTGAACAGTAATTTAAGAAGATGTGAGCTTTTAGGTTATCTTCATTTCGTATTCAAATTTTATATATCGTTGTTTTTTTTCCTTAATGAATATTTCTCATACTATTGACATTTATCTATAACAGATACTGATTATATTCTATATATATCTAAGCATTCATTCCCTTTATTCGTTAATATTTTAGTACTGTAATTACTAAATGGGGATACATTATGATTCTACTTATTTGGTGATATAATAGGAGTGCTCTTTTTTGGTGATATTTATGAAAGGCTCTTATTTGGAGATATATTGGGATTACTCTTAATTTTTCAAGTGACCAAAGTAAAATGAAAACACGTAACAGGAAACTTTTTATCGCATTCTAACTCAAATATTACTTTACAGGATTAAAAAAAAGGAACCAAGGGAGATTTATACTATATCTTGTAGCACTACGAGACGACAAATTCAGGACATCAAAGAGAAAGTCGGATTGTTTGTGCATTGGTTTGCTCTAATTTTTACAAAATGTATACAATGTGTAATAACTTACTTGACAGTCAGCAGAAAAGCCGACTGATCAAATTTCTTAACATAAAATAAGTGACCTCAGTAAAAGATCTCCGGCTAAAATCATTCATATCTTAAAACTTTTATTCCATTAGTTCCATTAAAATTTATTTAATTTAAGTAAATTTTAATCTGGTATTTTCTTAGTCGGTGATACGTTACTATCGCACTTATTTCAGAATATGAAAGATTGAAATTATTCTGTGATGTATTAGAATTGCAATTTTTTGAAAACATATTTTAATATTACTTTTAATTTGTCCGAATGTTCAAAGATAAACTGTGTTGTTGAAAACACATAACACGATACCTTTTTCTTGCATTTTAATTCAAATACTACACCATTTTGTAAAAAATTAACTAAAAGTTGATAATGAACATGTCTAAAACCAATATGAAACGACAAAAAGAAATTCAGATTGCCCAATCTAATTTTTGTAATATGCATCACGCGTAATAACTTTGTAGTCAGCAGGAATGAAGATAGATTTCTAATACACTCTAAGATACATTTATTTATTACTCTTAATAAAATTATTTGTTTCTGAAAACTTATATTGCTTTATTTAAATTAATTTACTATTACAAAATTTGAAACTGAAACCTATTACATTAAAAAGGATTTCAAGTGCGTTCGCCATTGAAACATGCTATTGCTTAATAACGCCATCTGCACAAATTTTGACGGATAACCTCTCATAATTTTATCATCAGAAAAAAACCAAAAATTTCGTTAAGATGCATTAACACGAGTTAAGATTCAGTTACAAGAGCCGAAGGAAAGCCATTGGTAAGTAAGACTAAGTTTGTTAAGTGGGTAGATCTGCGAGTTTCTGAAGTGGAATTTGGGGCAAAAAATCGCCACATTTGATTCAAACACTTACTCTGAGATTCCACCATTCCTTCGCAAGTTTGTAAAAAACATAACCGCCGGCAATAACACCGCCAACAACAAAAAAACGCCCAAAGCTCTGCATAGCGAACAGCACTTTGAGAGAGTCAATATTAGACTAAAGATGGCGTCGTAAAGTTTTTTAAACGTATTGTTACACAACAATGATAAAGTGAAAGAGCTTTTCTACATTGTATATCAGTGGTCATTTCCATGATATTATAACAATACGAAGTGTTAAAATGCGTTCTTATTCAAGAATCATTGTTATCTAAGATTAGTGTTTTAAAAACACCTGCTATACACCTTGTTTGAATTTTCAACTTTTTGTCCTAACCGTTTCCCCCTTATCAAAACCACTCTGTCACTCATTAAATCCCAGAATCAAGCTAATTTTGTTCCCAAAAGGTTGATATTATAAGGTTTTCTAACGGTGGCGGATGGTGAATAAAGAAAAGAATGAGTGTTTCTGAAGCTGCCCACATCAAGGAATTTGTCCCGTCTCCCTGTAGAAGATTTTCTTTTCCAGCAAGGCAGGCATTTTGTCTTTCGACAATCCTGCAGTGTACTTACGGGCTTCCAGATTCAGGGTTCCTGCTTAGACACAAGGGTGGCGTTAAGTGGCGTTAATCGGGATTCGACTGGTTCACCCATAATGCTGAATCCCTACGCGCTATCCACTAGAATGCCCGGAACACATACATCACGTGTATTCAATGACTATGTCTCAATAACGAACAGCATTGTGAATTTTAACAGATACAATAGCTTTCCACAAGCAGGGAAAGCGCTTTGAAGATTTTTCAGATACTATTCAATGTTTTTATCTATGTTTACTGAGCATGTATGACTTCTTAAATTTGTACCTCAGAGAAAAATCCTCATAAGGGAATTTTGTCATAAGGGAAGTCTATATTTCACCCTCCATCTTGTCTACCTATAAGTCTATATTTCACCCTCCATTTGTTTTACATACAGGACAGTTTTCCTCAACGATGCTCCGTCCAAAATAGTCACTTAAAATAAAATTATCGAAATGGAAGAAAACACACTTATGATGGTGTACCTCTGACGTGTAGAAATAAGTCTTTATCTACAAAAGAGGAAAAACGTAAATTTCTCATTCCAAAAAAAAAACTCTGATTTTATTCAGTCAATGGGAAGCCAATCAGATTAGTTGACTCGTACGAAGTTGGGAAAATGAAGTCATTTACGGAAGACTCATACAAATCAAATATGTTTCGTATTAAACGATTTTCAAAGCACGTGACTATCGTTGTAATGAGTGCAAGATTTACATTTATTCCCCATCACAAAGACATAATATGGAATTAATTGTTGAATTACTTTTTTTAGAGTCAGATCATGTTCGTCTTACTAAATTATCACCTAAGGTCGAAAAATTATCACCTCCTGCAATTTTCATTGACATTTTCTTTAAAAAGAAATTACGAGAGATGATTGAAGATTCCACTTATATGACACGAATAATTCCCTTGATTTAGAGTGAAATTATAGCATATTCTGATAGAACAACAAATGGAGGCAAAAACACAGCAACGTGCTTTAAATAGACAGTCAACTTGTGATTCGATCATATATGAGAATAGCTGCATCGGATAAATTCTGTCGTCCAGTTTGTTACTTTTAAGCTGTTTCATTGGAAAGTTATTTTTCATGGAAATATTATTAAAACTTTTTTTTATGATACAGGACTAAAGATTCAATTAGCATAAATCGACTGATAGCTCTAAGTATAGAAATCTCTACAGTGATTTCAAATCCCAGCAAAAACACAGCATATATTTTAAAAATTCGATTAACTACTATTCAGTTCATACCTACACAAGATTAAATACATCTGACTAATTATGTCGTTCACAGTGTATGTAGCACAGTATCACGAATGAAACGTTTTTCATCACGAAAATGTATATGGTAGAAATAAAGATTTGTCTTCGTTCAGAAATTCATTTGGTGTGCGAAACTGTCCGAATGATCATGTTTAAAATTCAGTAAATGGTATGCAACCCTAGAAAATGCACTGTAAGTCAAGGAAATTAATTTTAATGTTGTGAGTTCATCGACGGACTTTGAAGAAGATACAGAGCTTTAAAAATAATTTTTAAAATCATACACTAGTTATCAAAAATTAAGGAAAAATCACAAAAAGAGGGATAACACGTTCAAAACTAGGCCAATGTATTTAAAATTTGAATAATTTGTTAAGTAAAAGGTGCTGAACAATACTACATTATGCAAAATAGTGGCACTGCAGTCGGAATACGTCATTTGTGAGGAGCATAAAAGTGCATGTCTCATAGTAACGCGACAATTGTCGCTGCGAGGCTGAGAACAGACATCAGGTATAGCCAAATTGTAACAATGACCTCCAGGCATCATTTGACCGAAGAACTGCGATGGCGAGCTATTGGGAGACTAGAGGCAGAACAAAGTCAGACAGAAATGTCCAGGTGGCTAAATGTGAGTCCGTATGTGGTTCATAGACTTTGGCGACAATTTCTAACAACGGATTCGGCATCCAGAATGTTCAGCCAAGGACGGCTATACGCTACGTCAAGTGGCGATGACCGATATTTGTCATTATGCTCACGAAGGAATAGAACCGCAACTCCGTCTGAACTCAGATCCACTCTCGCTACAAGCTCAGGAAGGATGGAATCAACGTCAACCTTGCGTAGAAGGCTTCACGAAGGTGGTCTTTTTTGCGACCAGCCATTTTCATCCCGCTCACGTCACGCCATAGGATGGAACGTTTGCAGTGGGCACCTCAAAATGTCCACTAGACGCGTGATCAATGGAGCGCTGTTCTCTTTACGGTGGAGTCCAGGTTTAGCCTCTAAAGCTATAGTAGACGTATTTTGATTTGGAGAGAGCCTGGAACTCGTTTTCATCCATCACACATCCGCTAAAGAGATGCATACGGATCAGGCAGTGTCTGTGTTTGGGGTGGAATCTCATTGGATGGACGCACAGACCTCCATGTCTTTTTCCATGCAAATGTGCATGCTCACACCTATAAAGATGACATCCTTGATTCTTATGTGCGCCCTTATGCCGGGGCAATAGATGATGATTTCGTGCTACAGGAAGATAACGCGAGACCGCACAGGGCTCGCATCGTGGATGCTTATCTTGAGCAGGAAACAATTCAGCGCATGGAGTGGCCAGATCGATCACCGGACCTGAATCCTATCGAGCATGTTTGGGGCGCTTTAGGACGACGTATAGCTGCTCTCAATCCTCCTCCTAGGACCCTAGCCACGCTTTCAACTGCTTTGCAAGAGCAATGGCTCTCACTTCCTACCAAACTCATTGACCGCATAATTGACAGCATCACACATCGCTGTATGTACTATATTGCTTCTCAGGGGGATCATATGCCATAGTAAGGGTACTTTTCCTATACCAAGCTGACACATCCGATTTGTTCATTGTATGCATTATGCTAGTTTCTATAACACCATAATTGTCTGGCGATTTCTTTTTATGCTATTTTATACCTACCTATGTGTTGAATAATGTGTATAAGTTTCATTGACTTCTACGCGTAACTTTTTGAGTAATCGCAAGTTTTGTGAATTTTCCTTAATTTTTGATAACCAGTGTAGTTTTGAGAAAAAAGACTTTTAAAGATTGGGTACAAAGGAACAAAGATTTGAACCGGAAGCACGATAGAATTACTGCATTTAATATATACTCTCAGCACTTAGTTTTTTTATGTTTGAATGCATAATGTTTGAATCCGCAGACATAAGGCTGCTGTGTACTAACTATAAAACTGCTTTATCTATTATGGAGTACGATTTTCTAAAAAAAACTTTCATTCCATGTCGGAAATGCTCGGACAGATTTCCTCCATAGATTAACACTGAGGGAAGCGAATCCAATAGGGCTAGAATACAGTAAACTTAAAGGAGTATTTTTTTAAGAAGCTTGATCGATTAGAAATTCGTACAACTGAAAGCAATGTGAACACAGTGTCACACTGTCATGTGATTCTCTGGAAATAATCACCTCCGTACAGCAAACTACACTGCTGGCCTATAAAATTGCAACACCATGAAGGAGGGATGACACATACATCAAATTTGCAGGAAAGGAAGAAGATGCTGGGATATGTAAATGATTAACATTTAAGCACAATCGAACGACGCAAGAGGGAGAAACGGCATGTCAAACTCTGTGTAAAAGTAAAGTTACGCAGCGGGTCTCTCTTTCGAAAATTGCATTTGAATGTTGGTTGTTTGTGAGAAGATCGTGTTATGTCTTGTATAAAATGGAGAGACGGCTACAAGCACGTGTCGGAATTCGGCAGCGGCAGGATCGTGGCCTATCAAGACTGCGGTTTATAGTTCCGCGAAATTGCTACTCGCATTGGTCGGAATCCGACGGCTGTCATAATATGAAATCGAGAGGTACAGGGAGTCATACTGAACGCCATGCAGGATCTCAACGGCCTCCCTCCACTAACGCCCGAGAGGACAGACATGTTGTCAGGTCGACCTTGCAGGATCCTACAGCCACATCACGGACCTTGAATCAGGAAATGGGCTTGTTTGCAGCACGACAGGTATCCGCGCGGACAGAGCGACGACGTCTGGAGCAACACGGACCGTCAGCATGGCGACAATTATTGCGGCTTCCCTTGACACTGCAGCATAGAGACGCGCGGAGACACTGGTGCTCCCAACGACAAAACTTGATACAGGAGTGGCACCACATCGTCTTTTTAGACGAGTCATGGTTCTGCGTGCAGCATCATGATGGAAGTATTCTTGTCTAGAGGCAGAGGAGAACGCTCGTAGTCTGCTTGCATTCGATATCGTCATACGGGTCCTGCACCTTGTGTGATGGTATCGGTAGCCATTGGGTACACGACATGAACACCTCATGTTCTCGTCCTCAGTAATTTGAACAGCCAGGAGGGGAACAGCCAATAGAGTTACCAGAAAATGTGTGCGTCCGGAAAACCACCCACCAAACAAAGCTTGCCAAGAAAAGGTGGCCAACACCTTTACATTTGGTGACTGGGACATAATGATCAGAAGTGCTGACCCAATCAAGATAGTAGCCAGACCCCCAAAACCTCCACCCACCAGTGGGGGACATCCAGAAAGATTAATGATGACGAGAACCCCTAAGACGGCAGCAAATGTTCCACGACTGCATCTCAGTCACCACACACCGCGAAAAAGCCATTCCCCAAAACCGATTAGAGGAGGGGGGAAGAATAGCTGTAAAGGCATATACACCCCTATCTATAGCAAACAAAAGTCGTCACAACATAGCAGGGGTAGAAAAAGTAACGAATTGAATGAATAAGTGATTCCGGTGAGTGTTTAAAATCTCGAGCCATGTCATTTTGCTTTTTGTATCAGGACAAGTGAACACTATTGTTATGACTGTAGCAGACTTCTTGCCATTGTCGAGATAGCCAAAGTTTCCATTAAAACGAGTAGTATAGGAATGCTTTTGCAACGATATACACGGGAAGAAAGTAATGTCGAACTTGATCAATAGTATCTTGTCAGCAATTTAAAAACTCGAACCGAGTCTTTTTATAGATTGTATTACAACTAATGTGCTACATTAATCCCTTTGGCAGATTTGCGTTGCTGCCTTTTTCAAGATCGCTAAAGTTTAAAACAAATTAAGCAATATAGCAATGCCTTTGCAACGTGTAACAGAGATTAAAAAAATTATGAATTTAATCAATAAAAAACCTGGACGTTTTCTTTTATCGATGTATCTTTTCTTAGAGGATCAGACTTAGTTTGGTCCATGAAGGGAATTACTGACACGCGTATCTCCTAAACTTTTTACAATTATTTTTCTTATTACTTAGTCGGATATCTTTCACAAATATGTAGCCATTATAGGCAGTTATGTAAAAATCACAAACTTATGAAACCAATATTAGAGCATTTTACAAAGACTTGTATAAACAGACTTGTTGATTTCTTTCTTTCTTTTTTTTTTACAATTCACTCAAAAAAAATCATTTAAAAATATTTTGACATCAGAATATGAACATTCGCTTCATGAGATGAGAAGAATACACTCAGAAATAAATAAACTTTTCTCAGAAATAAAAGTGTAATAAAAGTGTATTATTTCTGAGAAAATTAGAACAAAATAAAACAAGGAAACCAGTGGATGGATGGAAACTATTGTTTTTTTATTTTATTATTGTTTTAGATGGCTATACAGCTACTGTAGACCATTTTATTCTCAACAGTGGCACATGTTGTTTTCGTGACTAAAAAATAGGTATGGAAACAAAGGCAGGTGGTGGTAGGAAATTAGTTGCGCTCAGTCTTCAGTCAGAGGCTGAAAGAAAAAGCTTTCATTCGTGTAAAGACATATTATTGTATACTCATTACGAATGAAAGGAAAACTGCTGTTACTTTTGAAGCCACACACACACACACACACATATATATATATATATATATATATATATATATATATATATATATATGTATGTATGTATAATAAATACGACGATCATTGTATACAATTAATGTAAAAAGAAATATGTATTTATAAAAAAATCTTAAGAGATATTTTTATAGACAAAATAATGTAGAAGAAAATATGCAAATTAAATCTACTAGGACATACTAAAGAATAGAGTAAACTTAATATAGTACAGTTTGAGGAACATATCTTATACAGTATTTTAATATTTTTTTGGATAATGTCCAATCCGGGTGTGCGAAGTGGGGGTGGGTGTTTACGGGATTTCTTTCAATATAGCAAATAATTTAAAATAGCACACTATTTCCCAGAAGGCTGCAATTTATTGCATTTTGTCGAATACACAACAGTTCATAAATGTTTCGATCAAACGACGTGAAATTAGAAGTAGTTAGATTAAATCATGAGATTCTCATTCCTTAATTAATTACTTAATGGTAAATTTATTCTCAAATTACTTAATTAATTCTGTTTTCTAAAAATTATGAACTTTTATACTATGTCCAGGTAAAATGAACTCAATAAAATGTATAATACTGGTTACGACCTAATATCCCCCAAAAGATTAAGTATGATCGCCTCTTCAATTTATAGGATTAATTTTCCTATAATATCTTACAAACAACGTACGCAGATTCAAGTTTGGCGCAGATAATTTATTTTATTTTATCGTTTAATTTACTTGTAAACTTAAAAGTTATATGTCGAGATAGTTACGTCGAATATCGGGGAGGGAGACACCTTCGTGGAAAATTTACTTCCGCTATATGTCTACTAAATGGAATGTATTTAAGTTGTCTCATCTATTTTTATTTTTTTGAATGAATCGACAATTTCAACTAGCAAACACGTTTCGAAGCATAAAAATATTTATATTTAAATACTGAGTTACTCTTCATATATAAAAAGATGAGGCTTACCTTCCTGAAACAGCAGATCGATTTGAAGAATTTTCTCACATTTTTAAATCGTTTTCGTCTGCGACGCTGAAAGAGACAGTTTCAATGTTTTAGTATTAATCTGTTTCATAAAACTCGACAACAAAGCAAATTCCATATAATCTTTCTTTAGAAAGGAAAACATTTCAGATGCATGGGACTGTAAAAACCCATTTCCACATTTATTGATAACATCGATAGATTGATAAGTATCGATAAATTCTCATAAATCTTCATTTGATATGAAATGGATTTTAGAGCATGATTATCTTTGTATTAAGCTTTGTCTTTAGCTTGTATATATATATATATATATATATATATATATATATATATATATATGTATGTATCTGTAGCTTGGTACAAGAAGGCCCTAAGTCAGTTTTCTCCAAGATGACTTTTTATGCATAGGTCTCTTTAGAAAAATATTTTTTTCAATGTAAGAAGTACCCAAGTCTGCACAATGGTTTAGAAAACACTTTTAAAGCATCGGACAGATGTATGTACTTCTTGCATTGGAAATAATATATATTTTTTAAAGAGACATAAGCAAACAAAGTCATCTTGAAGAAAACTGACTTAAGCACCACAGATTATATATATATATATATATATATATATATATATATATATATATATATATATATATATATACACTGAAGTGCCACTGAATTAGGGATACCTACCTAGTAACGAGTTGGGCCTCCTCTGGCCTTGATAACGACGTCCACACGACGAGGCATAGATTCAACAAGTTTCTGGAAACGTTCCACGGGAATGGCTTGCCAAATATTGGCTAAAGCTGTCCATAATTCAGTAAGGTTCTTTGGTGCTGTGTGATGGCCTTTCACGCCTTGTTCCAAAACATCCCAAAGATGCTCAATAGGATTTAAGTCTGGGCTTCTAGGAGGCCAATTCATGACAGAAAAGTCAGGGGAATGCTCATCCATCTAGCCAGTAATCAACCGAGAATTGCGAGAGGTACAGTTAGTTGTCTTGCTGGAAAACTCCATTACCGTGCAGGTAACAGAACAGCATAAACGGATGGAGGTGATAACCCAGCAACTCTACGTACCGAATAGCATTGAGGGAGGTTGGTACACGCACCAAAGATCCCAAACTGTGCCACGAAAAAACACCCCAGACCATGATTGAGCCACCATGCCCTTGTACAGTTCAGGCCAGGCATGCAGGATCCATAGCTTCATGAGCCTGACGCCATATTCTCAGCCTCCCGTCGGCGTTAAGTAGTCGGAATCGAGACTCATCACTCCATGCTACTCGTTTCCAGTCCTCTACTCTCCAGTCTCTGTGCTCTCTTGCCCAGGCAAGACGTGCAGCCCGATGGCGAGTATAGAGCAATGGTACTGTCGTAGGTCGACGGCTCCCGAAACCCATACGGTGAAGCGAGCGTTGCACAGTCCGTTTACTGACTGTAGGACTGGCACCGCCATTAAACTGGGTGGTAATTTGAGCTAATGTTTGGCTTCGCTGGCTACGTACAATACGCCTGAGCCGTCTCTCACCACGCACTGTCAAGGCTAATTGTCCTTTGCAGTTTGCCCGATCGCTAGTTTTTTTCCATGTATTCTTGGTAAACTCTTGACACTGTCGACCTTGAAAATCCTAGCTGTCTGACGATTTCGGAAATTGAATGGCCCATGCGTCGAGCACCTACGATTTGTCCGCGATCGAAGGCGTCTAAATCAGGCAGTTTACCCATACTGGCAATTCCGACAACTAATTAAGAACAGCCACAGTACGCGCTATATATGCAGTTACCACAGCGCCCTCACTTGCGCATACATGATGCGCAGCGCTACACAATTTGCGTAGGCTTTGCTATCCCTCATTCAGTGGCACTTCAGTGTATATATATATATATATAATCTAATTATGTGATTAAACTCATCAGGATAAATTTTAAAAAAGCGTTTTTCGCTTTATGCATTCGATATAAAACCGTATCTCTCCGTTACAATGCACACAAATGGACAAAGATTTGTGCACATTAATTACCAATTCCATAAAATCGTTACAATCGACAATGTTGTTGAGAATTTTACCATCGTCTTCTACTCTAAGATACAATCATCTTCTACTCTAAGACTTTCCATATGATTTACCGAAAAACCAATCTACTTCCCATACAATCATATAAATTAATATGATGATACGTTTTGCCCTTTTTAATTCAAGCTGGCAATTCTAATTTTCTTTCTTCACCATGAAACTGATTTGGAATGTTTTTAATAAAAATCCTTCACTGGGCCTCCGAATTCACTTATCTCAACTAGAAAAACATGTAGTCATATATATGACATATACTGAGAACTAAAACTTATTAAGGTTGTCAGCATTGATTTAAGGAAAATACTTACTATAGGTTCAGCCACATCCAATAGATCATTGTCAAGTTCGGGAATTACATCAGCCCTACAGTTATAAATTCAATATTAACAGCAATATTCATATCCTTTAAAAATTAATATTTATTAATCACGACCGTTTAAAATTTCTGTAGCCGTCTGTACTCATTTTGTACAATGAGATTCTAGTATGAATTCTTGTCTGACGGTCGTTGTACCCGTTTTGGATGATAGATCGCAATTCAGGAAGGATTGCGTAGTCAAAGGACTGAAACCAAGACGCCAATTCTAGTTTCACTTGATTCAAGTTATTTGAATTACCAGTCAATGTAACTCTACGGTTCAATTTGTTGATTACATATAATATTTTTTTAATTTCTACGATTTAAATCTAGTTTAAAATTTTCTTCAAAAAATTTTTTCATACTGAAAAAACACATTAAAAAATAAACTTTTAGGACAAAATATCTAAGAATATCTGCTTGCAGAGCTACTGTGGGATAAATTATTCTCTAATTTTTTAGAAAATCAATCATTTGTTCCCTATTTTTAAGAACGTAACCCGTGTCTCTTAATGTTTTTCAAGATATCCCTCTTTCTTTAAAAACAATACTTTTTTAAACTACGACGTTTTGTTTAAATATGAACTGGCTTTATACTTACATAATTACTGTGCGTGTGTCGTTGTTTTGAACTGGCAAAACTCGGTCAATTTCAACATTTCGTGATTCAACATTTCTTTCTTCAATATTCGACTCACATTCTAGATGTTTACTTTCTGCTCTCAGCTGAGAGGCAGCAACAGTGTTTTTCATCTTAGACATAATGTTTTCTTCATCATAGAAATCGAATGCGCCGGCTATGTCACCCTGACAGAACATTTCTTCATTTTGAAGCTTCCACCTACATTACGGTATTGAAATCTAAAATCAATTCTCAATTCATATAAGGATTACATAAATTATTCGATCACATAATTAAGATTTTCACTGCAAGCAAGAAATCTCAATTATGTGATCGAATCACGAAAGAGGAATTCCGCAACTGATTTCAGGACTTGATAGAGATGAAGAACATAAGAAATCCCCTTCAGTAGGTGTTTTCTTTGGTTTTCAGTTATTTTAGTTTTAAAATGAGGGAAATTAACTTTGTGTATTTAATTTCACACGATATGCTTCCCTTTAATTTTGATAGAATGAATATCTGTGTTTTAACACTTGAAAGATGGCTACCGTCATTTTGATGGTTTCGGACATACCGTTGAGCACTATGTCTGTGTTTATGTCCTCAGGCTTCTGAAATTTTATGACTTTTTCTAATTTCACGCGAAATATGCACACACATTTACAAAACTATATTCGATAATAAAGAGGGCTAGAAAATGTGTTGTACACCTGAAAGCCGTCGATTTGACGGCAATATAGAAAACAGGCAGAAATCTTTAAAATGATACCGGAAAAATGTTAGTTACTTTTCGGCTCTTCCCCCTTTTGCAAATAACAGAAATATTTGCTCTTCGGAAATATTGGTTTTGAAAAATAAGGACTGCACAAACCCTGCATATATTTTTATGGATAAACCATACCAGGTTGTAAGCTCGACATACCTGCATAAAAATATATCTAAATATATGGTAATTTATTTAATATTGGTACGTAATAATTCAAAATTTGGAGTATTTAAGGCGACAATGGACCTTTAGATTGACAAAAATATGTCCCCAAAATGATTTTTTTTCCTTTCAGAAAAAGATTCTGCAATTCATCAGCTTTAAATTTAAAAAAAGTATGTTGGTCCGATCATTATTAACCGAGTTATAAGTAATTTTTCAAACAATGGAAATGTTACGTTAAATTAAAACTTTAAATGCTATTTTCTCAAAACAAATTTTCATGTCGGTTCGGTAAGTTCAAAATGTTTCATGAGTCCATAATTTTTCTTGAATTTTCATAAAATTTCATAAAATGATTACTTATTTATGTTAGAATAAAACTTAGTAATCAATTCATTATATTATTTTAAAACAACTTAAAATTTTTACAATAAAAAAAATTTTTTTGATAAAATTTTGCATAAAATGACCTATTTTTATAGATTTCTTTTCTAGTTTTTATAAATATAACTGTAAATCAAATATTCCTAATAACTTTTATTATAACTATATAAAGCTAGCTTAAGAAAGAAAATTAGATATCTGAGACAAAAATTGATGCGCATGGAGCATTTTTAAATAGAGTAATACATAAACTGATTTTAATTAATATCTTAATTAATTACATTCTGATCTTTTTAATTCAGCTTTTTCATCTCTAAACAACACTGTATAAGTATACAAAATTTCATAGCAATTGGTTGATAAATAAAAAAAAAGTTTTTCATGATCCATTGTAGCCTTAACCCTTTAAAAAAACATTAAATATTTTAAATTCTTGATTTTTTTTTAACCGTCAAAATGACGGAATTCAGTCTTTTTAGTTAGAAAATAATCCCGTCTTTCTAGTGTTAATTAAAGCTTTTCTTTAAATTAGATATTATTTAATATTTTCAGGCACAACCGTAAAGTCGTACACTTACCTCCTTCAATACCGACCATTAAACGGAAAATCGTGGTATTCCAGAGTAGAAAACTCTTCCTGGATACAACTAGAAACTACACAAAAAATTGTGGTAAATGCTGATTTTAAATTATGAACTTCACCTAGGTCCTCACATATTATGAAATTATGCTAGTAGGATTCGGTTCAAGATCTAGATGAAATGTCTTTTTAAGATTTAAAGAATTATGCGAAGTCTTTTTTAATTGCTTTTGAGATAAAAAAGTGCTTTTATTAAGTGCAAACATCTGTCACTCATGCTTTATTTTTTGTCACCACAATAACTGTACTGAACTTTATTCGTTATGCCCTGAGCAAAGCACTCTTTTTTTTAATAAAAATATTTTTAAAAACATATACTCGGAAAATTACCAAATAATACACAAGTTGCAATGCTGTGCCGAATATCGTAAATTTAAAATTTGCTTAGAGAACTTTTTATTAGGCATTTCTTTGAAAGTTTCCAATATTGCTTCATAACAATTGAACGATATAAGGCCTGAAAAAAAGTTTCAGACTCGATTTCTGAGTCGGTCAGCAACATTTCCGGCATGAGATTTACAATGCATTCACTTTCGGTGATACTGGGAATGTCCTAGAACAAATTTTTGATAATTAGCAAACATTGAACGGATAAGTTGGTACGCTGAAAAACAGCTGTTGAACGTTGAATTAAAGGAGCAATTATCGATAAACCATTTGAATTAAAAAAATTTAGCTTCAAGTGTATTATCCATAAAAGTACTTGTCGAGAACTTGACTTCAGCTTGGCTGCAATTATTACCTCTTGCCGAATCTGGTGATAAACTGACCTCTATAACATGCCCGTAGAGAAATTAGCCTATATTGCTAGACTGTAAGCGGGAAGGTTTTGGGATTATTGTATACGAGTTGGCGAGAACTTTTTAGGAAAACCATTATTTGCCTCAATGTTATTCCTTGCCAAAAAGGTGCTCAAGAAAATTTCAATAAATGCAATTTCTTTTAATAAACATTGATCTATTGTAATACTTTTGTATCAAGCAGGTGTAGACAGTTAATAGAGATTGTTTGTACTACGCATTTTATACAAATATAGAAAAGAATTATTGTAAAGTGTGAAAGGTCTCCATGAAACCACACAAATACATTAAATGTTTTAAATTAATTTTCTTTTAGATGATTCATTAATCATATAATAAAAACAAGAACAAATTAATGCAATAAAAATTGCAAAAAAGATAAACCTTTGAAAACTTTTGGTAAATTTAAATTCAAAAAGATAATTAATTTGACATCATGATCATATTTTTCAGCAGACAATTGCCACTAAAGATAAATATAGGTCATTATTTCAAATGATTTCTAGTTGCTTGTTGGAATGATTTAAAATGAGGAATATCTATTTCAACATAGATGTAAACTACATAGAAAGAGGATCATCAAGCTATATTTCCTTAAAGTGGTAATAAAGTAAATAAATTCAAATATATACTTACAGCATATTGATTTGTTTCCTGGTTTTCGTTATCAAAATTAATTGTTATGTCCTCAGAGGTGGCATTTGAGGACGCCTGTAATTAATAATCAAATTAATAAAAAGTGTTCACTTTTATTCTTTTAATACAGTGACAGCACTTTTAATACAGACAGCAGGTTAGAAAATTACATTGAGTTACTTTGTAATTGAAAGAAAATCTTTTATATTAGAATAATTTAAATCAGAGAACCCTAATACACAGTTTTGAAAGATAATAAAACTTAGAATATATAAATATTAAAAATTTATATTAATTTTATGTTTAATTTACTCTATTCAAGTTGCTCACAGATCGCATATCAGATCGCATACTTGTCAATAACATTGTTAAGTTAATAATCCTCTAATAATTTTCTGATAAGTATGACGATCATCACCAAGTTATACTTCCTTAAAGTGGTTATGCTTACAGCATAAGCATTTTTTTCTTCGTTTGCGTTATCAAAATTAACAATTATGTCCTCGGAGATGGCATTTGAGGACGCCTGTAATTAATAATCAAATTAATAAAAAGTGATCACTTTTTCTCTTTTGATATATTGAGACAGAATGATAGAAAATTCCACTGAGTTACTTCGTAATTGAAATACAATCTTTTATAAGAGAATAATTTAAATCAGAGACCCAGAATATCCAGTTTTGAAAGATGACCATCGGACCATCGGAACAAGTGTTTAACTGTGTTACCTAGGCCAGAGCCTTATAACACAGATATTTCGTGAATGTGCCATCGGAGAGCAGAAATAACACAGAAAATAAAAAGAAAGTTCGATGAGAATCAATAAAAGTTCAGGAAATTGCAACACAAGAAGTGAAGCAGTGGATCTTCTGGTCAGAACTTTGGATGGTGAAAGGAACAGTTCTGATTGGATGTCTCCTGGATCTTCAAGTAATTCGCTGATGTGGGTGGAGTTTACGGCTGTCTGTAAGCTGGAAATCAATTGCTAGTGTAGCGAGAATAGAGAAAATAGATTGGATAGAAAGATAAGGTCTGGGATCCGTGAGTTCAATGAAATAATTTTCTATTTTAAAGTGGTAATGTCAATAAATTCAAATATATACTTACAGCACAATCATTTGTTTCTTCGTTTTCATTATGAAAGATGATAAAACTTAGTATATATATATATTAAATATAAGTAATTTCAATTCATTTTATGTTTAATTTACTCATATTCAAGTTGCTCACAGATCGCATATCAGGTCGCAGACTTGGCAATAACGTTGTTAAGATAAAAATCCTCTATTGATTTTCTTATAAGTATGACGATGATCACCAAGTTATACTTCCTTAAAGTGGTAATGTCAATAAATTCAAATATATACTTACAGCACAATCATTTGTTTCTTCGTTTTCATTATGAAAATTAACTATTATGTCCTCAGAGGTGGCATTTGAGGACTCCTGTAATTAATAATCAAATTAATAAACAGTCATCACTTTTTCTCTTTTGATATATTGAGACAGCATGATAGAAAATTACTTTGAGTTACCTTGTAATTGAAATTAAAATTTTTTATAAGACAAGAAGTTAAATCAGAGATCCATAATACCCAGATTTGAAAGATGATAAAGCTTAGTATATATAAATATAAAAGATATATAATTTATATTAATGTGTAATTTACTCATATTCATGTTGCTCACAGATAGTATATCAGCATACTTGTCAATAACGTTTTTAAGAGAATTATCCTCTAGTAATTTTATGGTAAGTATGACGATGATCATCAAGTTATACTTGAAGTGGTAATAAAAGTGAAGTGGTACATAAATTCAAATACAGATACTTACAGCATAATAATTTGTTTCTTCGTTGTTATTATCAAAATTAACTGTTATATCCTCAGACATGGCATTCGAGGACGCCTATAATTAATTAAAAGTACATATCACTGAAAAGTGATAATTTTTACTCGTTCAACACATTTAAACAGAATAGAAAATTATTTTGAGTTACTTTGTAATTGAAATAAAATCTATTATAAAAGAAATAAAATCAGAGAGGCACAGTTACCAATTATAAAAGATTATAAAGCTCATAATGCATAAGTATTAAACATAAGTAATCCAAATTAATTTTATCTTTAATTTTCTCATCTTCAACTTTCTTACAGATTGCATATGAGTACGTTTGTCAACAACTTTGAAACTCAGTCGATAATAATCCTTCAATAAATTTAACGCTTTAATATTGCATTTTATCTTTTATTTTAAGATGACTTTTGATTAACATTAACCTATATAGATTTTCAAACAATTTTGACTGTATTGAATAATGTATACATACAGCAGGGTCATTTTCACGAGAAAGAAAAAAAAGCTATTTTTGTTTCGTAGTAGGCATTACCTGTAATTTAACACTACTAATTTAAATTTGATATTAAAATTATAAAGAATGTAACACAATTAGTCCACTCGTCAAAGATCATATTTGTGCCCACTTTTGTGAACTCAAATTAGTCAGACAGAAATAATGCTAAGTAAAGAAGGTGTAACACATATCTATTCATCAGTGAAAGGATGATCTAAATATAGCTTTGATGGGGTCTTCTTTTTATCCTTTTTTCACATACAAACCACACTTAAATTAAGGTAAATTAAGGTAAAGCTCGATGTTGTTGTTATTTCTTATGCCCCCTGGTACGAAGTATTCCAGACCAGGTTCATATGGGCTAGCGGGTTGAGACGTCCGGCTCCGGTTTATAACGGCATGACAAAGGTCGGAGTTCGATTTACCTCAATTTTAACTCAGCAAACCCCAGGGGTGACATCTGGGAGGCTCGTACCTTCTCCAACCCTCTCTGACCTCTTCTAGAGTGACTTTTTGGACTACGGAGTGAACGTGCTCCTATCCAGCCTAGACAAGGGGGTACTGAATAATACATATCAGGATTTGATCCGAGCACACTCGGCAACGAAAGCCGACGCGCTACCATTTGGCAACCTCAGGCCGTTTAAGCTCGTAAACTTTTTTTATTTATAAAATAGTTATGGCATCAGTATTCTATTCCTTTGGTAGGGTATCAATATAATAGATTTCAGCTTAAAAGAAGTGTCTACGAACAGATACAATCATTTCGAAACAGAACATTTTACCTTACACGCTACATGGATATTTACTCTAGTTCATAAGTCACCAGTACACAAATATTGCATTCATAAATGTAAATAGTTTTGTCTCGAAACATACCTTTAAAGGTGTTTAATTTATATTTTTTTAATTGTACAATATTTTAATTACTGGGGGCATCACACTTTTAAATAATAGAAATTCAGTGGAAGGCAGTCGAAAGAAAAGGCATTTAGGTTAGATTAATTTCTCAACCGATATTTTTTTATGTATTTTTGAATCAAATATTTTGAATCCAATTGCCATTAGTTTAAGATACCTTTTGTGTTCTGTTATCTGAATTCAGTCTATACCATTCGAAGATTTCGTTTTTCCGTTTATTTTAATTTTATTCTCCATTTTTGCTAGTGATTTGAAGAAATTATGGTTTTCAGAAGTTCCAAAGACGAATTGACGGATATGAAAATATTAATACAAAAATGAATGCAGGTCATGCATTTACGCGAAATTAGTTTGATATGCATTCTTATTCACTTTAAAATGAATATGAATTACTCATAGTTCATACTTCCTTTAAAAAAGAAATTCCCACTGAAATATAAATTAAATAAACAATGTGTGTCATTAACAGCTTATATAATTATTTGTAACATTTGACTTTTTTTTAATTACCGTGTCAGAATTTTGTGCAATAATAGGCATTTAAATAAACGTGTCTAAAATACTGTTAACGTATATTTTTTTCATATTACTTACTTCAACAACGGAAGGTGGCCCAGAGTCCTGTAAGTAAATTAGAATAGCTGTAAGTAACTATCATATTTCCAATTTGTAAAAACCATAAATATGTCAAATATAACTGAAAAAAACATTTTAAAAATTGAAGCATGAAAGGATGAAATTTCATGCTTCTAAACTATGAAATCCTGCACACATATCTGACTTTTTCTCGGAGATTCTGATTTTACAACTCCGTACAACTAAAGTCTATTTTAAATGAATAAATACGCCTTTCGCCGTGAAACGTTTGGAGGAGCTAAATTTTGATTCGTAAGAAAGAAGTTTTATAATGAAATTGAAATATAAAAAGGGCTTTCATTGATGAATTGAAAACGCGTGTTTTTTACAAACTGTTTTCTTTATTAAAAGGAATATAAGTTATATATATATATGTGTGTGTGTGTGTGTGTTTGTTTGTATAATGCCTTAATTGTAGGGGGGGGGGGGGGACCAGGGAACCTTAAACGGGGATTTTGCTTAGAAAAATAGGAATTAGTAATTAAATACTATTAATTCCCGAAATATTGGGGGGAAAGAGAAACGAGGGTTTTAATAGCAAAAGTTACCGATAGAGGTCACCACCTGACGGTCCTGTTTTAAAAAGAGATTATTCATGCGAGGGGTTTTAAAGTTACGCAAGTAGAAGCTTCTGGAACTTTCTTAATACAATGTCAGCAAATAAGTTGAGCGGGAGTTGAACAAAGAACGAGGCAGACGCTTGGAGGATTTCGCATGATACGGAGGCTTGCTGCAGCTCTCTGAAAAATTTTGGGGATAGAGTGTTTCCAATTAATAAGTTCGTAGGAATCGTTAAAAATAATTAGAAGGAGCTCTAGAACATACGAAGTCGTAATAAATATAGAAAAACTATATTTGAATTATCTTATTGTGTGCCACGACTGCCTTCAATTTTAAGTATGTTTTAAGCCTGTCAGCTGTATATACAGTTGGCTCTCTGTATAACGACTTTCAAGGGACCGTGAAAAATCGTCCTTAAGCAGAGATCGCCCTTAAACAGAATGTGTGAAAAAATAACTTTTCCCGTAACGTCGGAGGGGCCGGGACTGGGAAATATCGTCTTTAATTAGAGATATTCGTTAAGTAGAGCGTTGTTAAACAGAGCCAACTGTATATATATATATCTATATCTATATATATATATATATATATATATATATATATATATATATATATATATATATATATATATATATATACAACATACAAAACAAAAAACCCTTTTTAATTTCCAAATTCTTTTTATTTTCCTTTAAAATTACTTGGGCGTAAGCAAATTAATATCGTTTTCGTTTTAAGATCAAACGATTTGAACGTATCCTAAACGCAATAGTAGGTAATCAATATATCCTCCCTTTTAACCCCCAGTCTCATGGGCGCCAAATCTTATATAACCGGCCATGGTATCGATCCCAGAAATCTCCTCTGTCCAATCAGTGCAAAGTTCAAGTGTCATGAGACAACGACCGCATGAAGTTTTCAAAAGATCCACCAAGGTTTTGACCCGGGATTTTGCTGAATTGACGTTGCCCCGATAACTTGTAGCAATGTAAGCAATAAAGTCTGTTCGCGATTTGACGTGTTTTCCTTGTGTCCGGGGCTGGAGGGGCCTGTAAATGAATTTTAAGAGGGCCTTCGAGTACCCCAAAGCGACATTATCCTCCCCGACCAGCTACGATATTTCATCGCTGGAACTGAAGTACGAACTAGAACGCTGTGACGCATGGCCGCCAGCAACACCTCTCTCCTTCGCCGTCGTCGTGCTGATGTTATATATATATATATATATATATATAATAAATTAAATATTTTGCCCTCCATTCTAGCATTTAAATTCCCTTTCCTAAATCCAATTCGCAGAAATCTCAATTTATCGCTACCAAACCCTTAGCAATAGAACTTCCCATAAATCGCTTGCCTTGCAATTCTACACGTGTACATCTCCGCATTCAGAGGCGTGGGTTCACATCGCGAGCCCCGATATTCTGCTGACCCTACAAAATAATAGCCACATGTACCTCGCCTCTCGCGCGTAAGGTTGAAAGGTGATATTCGTTTACGAGCCGTCTTCTGCAATGGACGGATGTACTTTTGTCGCTCAAATAAACGGTTCGGCCAGACTGCATCAAAATTTTATTCCTTTCAGGCTGAGTCTAGCTCCAGCCATGTAAATATGAACTAGTTTCTCTTTCAGATTATAATTTAAGGATGTAATGGATATATTACATATATATGTGTATGTATGTATGTATGTATTTGTATCGGATCCCTAAAGAGCTTGGCCAGTCCAGGGAGCTTGGCCCGATACCAGTGATGTGCAGGAGGCTCTCACCAAACACTGTACAGCCTCATCTTTGAAACGGATTGAGCCTCCGATACAGTTACGACGTAAAACAGGGGAAAATCCTCTAAACAGCTCTCTTTTGCTAGTAGATCGGCCTGAACCAGTGGCGCATCCAGGGGGGGGGGACAAGGGGTCCTGCCATTCCCCAAAGAAATAGAAATTGCATTATGAATATTGATTTTGCATTATAAATATATTTATCCGTTCATCTCGGCCCCCCATGCATTATAAATATTTTTATCCGTTTATCTTGCTCCCTCCCCCCCACCCCATCCCCCCAAAAAAATCCTAGGTGAGCCACTGCCCTGAACGAACCCATATGTTACGTAATATATTTATTTAAAGTAAGTATTCGAATATAGTCCTTGATACCGGATAAATACTTCAACACGTCCTTTATTCTGAAGGTGCAACTTAGGTATGCATGTTACAGGATTGTTAGTTCACTTATTCCTTATTATGTTATGATTTTTCTTACTCGGTAATATATTAGAATAGCAATTATTAGATTATATCTTAGGACTTCTATTGACTTTTTGAATGTCCCCAACAAAACTGTTAGTGATAAAATTAAAGGAAAAAGTCTGTTTATCGCATTGTAATTCAAGTCTTCTGATAAGAAACGAAACCGAAAGGAGACTAAAATCATGCCTGATAGCGATACGAAACCACAATAAGAAATTTTATCTCGCTTTGTATTAATTCGTTCTAAATTTTACTAATAGTATCTCGCGTTATTACTATGTAGTCATCAGAAAATTAGATTGACCAGATTTCTGACTATGCAATCGGTGATCTAAATATAAGCCCTCCTGGTAAAATTGTGTATATTTTAAAACCAGTATGCCGTTCCCTTCTTTAAAATTTATTTACGATAATCAAATTTGAATCTGAAATGTATGTATTTCAATCTGAACTAAAATGAATTTCAAGCCCGTTTGCCAATTAAAGATGCTCATATTTAATAATTGCAGCATCTGTACGACCTTTAGCTAACAACCTCCCATCATTTTATTGACCGATAAAACCTAATATTCCGTTAGTATACACTGACACGAAAAAGGATTCAGTTACAACAGCTGAGAAAAGCCTGGGTTTGTAGGACTGTGAAAAGCTATTGGGTTAGTGGGTAGATCTGTGAGGTGGAATTTTGGGCCAAAAAAATGGTCGATTTCGATACACAGACTTACTCTAGGGATCCACCATTCCCTCGCAAGTTGGTAAAAAACATAACCGCTGGCAATTCCACCGCCAACAACCAAAAAACGCCCAAAGTTTTGCATAGCGAACAGCACTTTGAGAGGGTCTATATCAGACTAAAAATTGCGGCGGAAACTTTCTGAGAGGTATTGTTACACAACAATGATACTGTTTAAAAGAGGATCTGCTTTGTATCTCAATGGTCACTTTTAAACAATATGATTTGCTTAAAATCTGTTCCTTTGAAACAATCATTTTTATCTGAGATGAGAGTTTTAAAATTGCTTTTTATAGACGTGGTTATTACACTGCTGGCCACTGTAAATGCAACACCCTGAAGGAAACATGTGTTTTTCTTGTGGTTTTTTCAAAAAAAACGATCAATTATGCCTCGTCGAAAACTGCGATCATCTTTTGATCAAGTATCCGAGTTCGACAGAGGAAGGATAGTGGCCTACCGAGATTGTGGATTATCTTTCAGGGAAATCGGTAGTCGTGTTGGACGAAACCAAACAACTGTAATGCGGATATGTGATTGTTGGATGCAGGAGGGTACGACGAACCGGCGTGTTCGAACGCATCAACCTCAGCGCACCACTTCACGTGATGACAGGCAAATTGTGCGCATGGCAGTGACGAATCGCTCAGTCACATCATAAACCATAGCACAGCACATGCAGTCTGTAACGCATCATCCAGTGTCTGCGCTTACCATTCGACGCCGTTTACAGCAGAGTGGTCTGTCCGCAAGACGTCCATTGCTTTGTCTACCCTTGACGCAGAACCACAGACGTCTCCGCAGCCAATGGTGCGATGACAGAAGGATGTGGACGGCAGAATGGAATGAAATTGTCTTCACTGACGAGTCACGCTTCTGTCTGCAACACCACGATGGTCGCATTCGAGTCTAGAGAGACCGTGAAGAGAGGATGCTGAACAGCTGCGTTATGCACCGCCACACTGGTCCTGCACCGGGTATTATGGTATGGGGCGGTATTGGATATCACTCTCGCACACCTCTAGTACGCATTGTCGGTACTTTAAACAGCCAGCGCTACATCTCCGATGTGTTGGAGCCAGTTGTCCTTCCTTACCTTCAGGGCTTGCCCAAAGCCATATTTCAACAGGATAATGCGAGACCACACGTGGCACGCATTGTCCAACGGTTCTTCGTCAATCGCCAGATTGAATTGCTTCCCTGGCCACCTCGCTCTCCTGATCTTTCGCCGATAGAAAACATGTGGTCCATGGTTGCTCTACGATTGACCCAGATTCCATCCCCTGCTGCCACAGCAGATCAACTTTGGCAACGTGTGGAAGCTGCTTGGTCTGCTGTACCCCAAGAACTCATCCAAAGTCTCTTTGAATCAATGCCGAGGCGTGTGGCAGCGGTGATCTCCAACAATGGCGGCTACTCTGGCTACTGATTTTGGCAGGAACCACATTTCACAGAAGTCTATAAATTTAATCATTTGATACTTGGTCAACATGTTATCTACAAAATAAATTTTGTTGTGATATCTCTTGTCTTTCTTGGTGTTGCAATTTGGGTGGCCAGCAGTGTATTTTCAGTGTCCATGTTAAACTTTTCGATCTAATTTTTTCACATACGTCCCGACCCCTGTCTAAATTCATGGCGGAATAGTCCGTTGTGGACCATGGCCTTTGGTGCCCATCTTCATTTTCTTGACCGTGGGCTTGGGGTGCCATACAGCATATCTCTCAGTCAGGTCGTTAGCCTGACGTGTGACCCCCACAGTTCAGTTCCCAAGCATGCTTGGTCCTCATTTTATCGATCCACTCAAGGGATGAAAGGCTTAGTCAATCTTGCCCTGTCGCAGGATCGAACCCTGGACCTGTGATTTGGCAACTTGGGGCTTTTAACCACAAGGCCACAGGGCGTCCCTGTGGCCCCTTGAAATCAAAGAAGGAGGCTAATGCTGTACGTAAATGTCCTTGATACTGAAAGGATCATGCAGTACTGAATGGGTCATTCTAAATTTATTTGTTGGAAATCTGGTTACAACTTTAATAGTCCCCCCAAAATTGCAATGTTTTGCTTTCGGAATTGGCATCGTTCTTTTCCGAAATCGAACCGTTTTTTTTTTTAATTTTCTGATTCGATCGGGAATGTATTATCCTCTTTTCACTGAATACTGTATGCACTTTCCCTGCTGCAACGCCTGGAATTTGTGGTTCTCTTTGTTCTTCTTGGTTGTTGGAGAAACGATGGACATTCGTTTAAGTTGAACGTTTTTAGTACCTGAAGTAATTGAAGTCCCCAGCAAAAGACTCGATGTACATGTAAAAGCTTTTCATTTGAGTTTAACATTCAAGCCGAAGCCGAATGAATAAACATGTATGCAACGAGTTGAACTCTTGTCTTGTGCGCATTATTTGCTGCCACAGCAAAGACACTGCTTCAACAACTCTGCTCAAAAATTGTCGAACACTAGAAAGAAATTTTCCATATATTTGTCTCTATGGGTATTTCCCCCCCCCCCCTCAATGACATGGGCCCATTTTGTTCGACATTCCCTTTAATTACCGGCAAACATTTTTTTTCTTTCTTGTAATGTAATTTTCAACTATTAACTTTAATAAGAATGTGTACGTAACATGTATATCTTACTTCTGGATAAAATTTGAATGTTCTTTCTTAAAAGCAATGTTGTCATATCTAGCGAACAGCTCATTAAAAAAGAATTTGCTCCTTTTTCAATGTTTTACGGTGTAAGTGATATTCACTTGTATAATATTCACGTACATTTTACAGTTATTGGATTTTAAGGTAGGTATGTAGGAACACTTCTCCTTAAATTTTCAAAGAATAATTGTAGTATGTGTTTTGCTGCAGTTGAAGCATATCCAAAAGCCTTTAAAATTAAAATATATATACGTATATGTCTTAGTGTAAGATATAAATAAACTTTATGTCCTTATATCTTTCAACCGCGTTTTCTGCCGTCTGACAATTTTTGAAGAATTAGGTTAGTTAGTTTGCTTATTGCGCCACCATAAGTTCAGAAACTGTAATGACGAAACTGCAGACACTGTATGCAAACGTTTATGTTTAATGCGACATGGGCTACAGACGTCCCTGTGTGCCGAGAAATAGAATCTACCATTCAGAGAGAATTACTTGCGTTCAAACTGGATAATGCGTTGTACAATTTAAAATGATATTCCTAAGGTAGCCCAGTGGTAGAGTGTCGGCTTTCGGTACTGAAGGTGCTCGAATCGAATCCGACAAGCGCCATTAAATGTCTTCGTGTCTAGGCCGTGTACGGGAATCTCAAATCCGGAGACCGGAAGATCCGTCTATGAGGTCAGTGTGTGGGGAAAGTACGTTCTCCCCCAGATGTCAGCCCTAGGTCTGCTCATTTAAAATTGAGGTGGCAACTGCTTAGTCGGACTCCGACCCTTGTTGTGTCTTTTTAAACCGGATCCGCACCCCTCAGCCTGCAAGCCTGTAAGGGCCTGGTCTGGAATACATTCAAGCCAAGGAGCATGAGCAACAACAACGTATACATTCCTATGTTTTCCCTGTACCTTATACTAAATATTTATCAGGAAAAAAACAGGAAATCTATACTCAGTTTTTTGATTTTTTGACAGAGATTGAGCTTGTGTTTTAGGATTAAAATTTAAACTACTAATTACAATTTTTTCTTTGGTTGCCTCCTTTAAAGTTATTTTTAAAAGCCAATTAATAAGTCAATTTATATGTTATAGGTAAATTCTTACTACCTATCTCATTTGCGTCTTAGGGGTTGGACAAAAAAAATACCGAATGATAATAATTTTAATGCTTTTCTTCTTTGACTCCATTTTGAAAAGCCAATCAGAGAGCCAATGTTTTATGCCAAAGGGAAATTACCACCTAATTTCATTTAACGCTTTCAAGCATCCGCACACATGTTTCATGCGTTGTTTGTATGCATTCTTGCCAATACTTTGGCTGAACCGATGATCCTCTCAACTGGCGAGAAAGCAGTGAGTTATCGAAAGCGAGCCTTTTCACCAGACTGTCGTGTCTACGTTCGGAATTTTATACGCCGGCAGAATTGTTTCTGATTATATGGAGACTCCAATGTTTCTGTTAGTTATTCCTGTAGAATGTTGACGAGGATTAATAATTAAGATGTTAATATTTCTTTTTAACTAGTTGTGTGTGACTCTAACATTTCAAAGCTTTTCACAATCTAAGCTTACCGTAATAGGTTAGGCCAAATCAGCTTGAGCGTATCGTAATCGGCCCTATCTGCTTGAGTATGTTTCTTTTATCTCCTTTATGTTATCCTGTACACACGTATTATTTTGAGCTCTTGTACTTCACCATAAGTGATAGCATGTAAACTTTACCTTCTAATAACTCCTTCTGTGATATTCCTCTGTAGTGAAAGGGGAAATTTCATTACTAAGTACTTAGGTATTATTAAGTGCGATAATGAGAAATTAAAATATCTGTACTGAGAAGTACAATACTCGTGTTATGATGGAGCTTTCAGAAGCATTACGAATGAAACGTAATTTACATATGTAGTATGATCCAGGAGTCTTTGGACGTTCTTCAAAAACCTGTTCTAGAGGTTCAATTTTTTCATTTCCCGTATACAAGTCAAGATCAAGGTCTTGTAAATCCAAGCTTAAGTCCCCCAGTTCTTGAATTGAATCACTTATGAGTCCTAAATCTAGGATAAATTATGTTGTAATATTTTCCCCAATCCTTCATATGTACATCTTTCTTTAGCGTCTCTCGTAAAATCAGTTTTTCTGCATATTGAAAATTTTTCACCAAATTCTCATATTTATTCCAAACTGCAGAAACTGTTCGAAAACTTAATGGAACCCATCGCATGCTTAAAATTCGAACAATTCTAGTTCAACTCAGCAATCTCGCACACTGTTTTTGCTATCTAGCATTTTCCCAGATATTTTGTACAATACAAGCTTATTATTAAATGATTTGAATCTAACAGTAGTGGAAACAGAGTTAACGGTAATATTAACTGTTAGTTCGAGTCTGTGATTAACTCAGTGCCAAAATATCAAGGATGGAAATCGATCTTTCATTAATTTGGTTATTCCATTCTTCTGACCCATTAGAACTGCTGCACCGTCATACTTTATAAATTATCATTTAAGTAATTTTGTAGCATTCCTTGTGTCTCAAGACATTCGAAAGAAGAATTAAAAATACCTTTTGCAGTTACACTTTCAAGTTCACCTAAATATAAAAGGGAAGATCAACGGCATCTCAACCCCATCCTGTTTCCAATGTCCAGGAATGTCCCTAATCATCCCTTACTCTTCGCCAAATATCAACACTTGCCCCGAGAAAAAGCTTTCAGTGATGGAACAGGCATCTCTATCTGCCGATGATTGATGCTTAATACAACAGCAGAGAGAAAATATAAGTACAATTGGTGCAAAATACAGAATAAGGGCTAATGCCCAGGATGATCAGGGCTATAAATAAAACCAAAAATAGGAAAC
The DNA here is from genome assembly GCA_907164885.2 of Dolomedes plantarius. NCBI lineage: Eukaryota > Metazoa > Arthropoda > Arachnida > Araneae > Dolomedidae > Dolomedes > Dolomedes plantarius. Next base: position 73,810,296 of record OU015490.1, read on the forward strand.
TAAATCACTGGATACTTAACAAGTATCACAATACATGATTGTTTCCCACCGAGGTCTTACCCGTACACTCTCTGCCAATTCTCCTCTGAATGTTTCAGAATTGTCCAGTCTTCTTTCTTTATGCTTTCACCGCCCCCCTATTTTCGATCACCCCCCCCCCAATTGTCACCCGAGGCTACTACCGCCCCCTGGATCATTCCAATGCCCACTTTGGGAATCGCCCACTCTGGGAAACTCTGGTATAGAGCTTTGTGAACACTTATATAGCGAAGGATTAAGAAATAAAACCCACTTCTTTCAGGCAGAACTTTGGCCGTTTTAACTGGATATCAGCTTAAAACACAGCAGCTGCATTTTTCGCTCGCTGTTATACGACAAATATTCATAAAAAACGATAATAATATTCTTACCTTAGTAACAGTAAATAAACTGGGATTTCTCTTCCCTGATGCTTATGCTTTATATCGTTTACAGTCTGATAAATAGCGACTAGTAGAACCAGGCTCTAAACATGCAGGCATATCTGTACACGGAATAAATCTTAAAATGTGTTAAGCAATTTTCAAAAACACGTATCCATACAACTAATTCAAAAAAACAGTAGGTTCTTTACATGTTGCGCCACCTGCCGGTGAGCGACCATAATCGGTCCATTTCTCTGGGGCAGTGTTTGTTAACGTTTTTAATTGTCAACACTCCCTTGTATCTAAAAACAAGCACTCGCTACCCTCTTGAAAAATGTGTTCTATTTTTTATTTGGGTAAAGACATTTATTGCAGAAAAAAATAATCGATTTACAATACATACCATATTATTATATATGAAACAATATCTACATTTTTAATGGTTACGTTGTTGTTGTTTGTTCATAATTGTCCTTTTAAAATGAGGCTCTATTTTTGAAAGAGCCACACGTAAGTCATCACATGCAATTCAGCGATTTCTGGCTTTTGTTTTGATGTGCTAAAGTGATGAAAAACTCATTTCACAAAGGTAAGTGGTGGCAAATGGTAAAAGTGTCTCTGATGCTGCTTTTGCCAATCTATATATATAAAACAGTTCCGTAACTGACTGACTCACTGACTGACTCACTGACTGATATACAACGCACATAGTCCAGTCAACGAATGATTCTAGGTGGAAAGTCATAGGGCGGAAGAACTGACTTCAGAACTTTGTTTGGACTAGTTAGGAAGTAAACATACTAAAAGTCCCCTGTCCTAGGGAGGAAGGGGGGGGAGGGGGCCTAAGACGGTCCCGTTTTTTGGTTTTTCCCATATAACTCGAAAACGATTAATCCTACAAAAAAAGTCTTATACAAAAAATAAAGCTGACAAAATTTTCTACGAAAACCATAATAAAGTTTATTCGTATCTTCAACAATTTCTGAGAAATGAGCCGGAGAAAATCGCTAATTTATGAAAAAATGAATTTTGCCCCCCTTTTTTTGATAAACTTTGTCTCTGGAATTCTTTACCGTCGATTTGAGTGACAAACCTCGGGAATGAACTTGTACAGCATTAAATTTCCTTCTAAACGAATATATTATTTAATGTTTTATATTCACCTATTCAAAAATTAGAGAAATTTTGCGATTTCTTACAAATTTTGAAAAATATGCCACAAAGCTGTAGTTTGCACTTTTTGTCATTTAAATGGTTAAACCATTTGTTTAAACGCTGTATAAAGTGCAATACCTTCGTAACACCCCGGGCAGAAACTTTTAGTGTAATAAAAACAGGTACATAATTACATTAAATTAATATAATGTAAATTTAAGATAATTTTTTAAAAATTTAGGTTACATTACACAAAAAAATGGTAATGTAAATTTGGTGAAACAACTTTAATCGCAACAATTTTAAGAAAGAAAATTATGTTGAAATTGTAATTAAATTACTTTCCGTCGCTTTGGACGAGAGGGTCCAGGGATATCCACCTGAGGAAATGTTATATCTGTGGATGATAACATTTCCTCAGGTGGTGGGTCGTCTTTTTCTGCGAATGGCTCCTCCGAATCTTCCTCCATTTCTGTAGTGAAGGGCATGGTATCGGTTTCTTCCTCATCCTCAATTTCGCAATCCAAAAAGTGGATACCGTTAGTACAATGCCCATGACAGTTATGGCAAACAGTAGAGCAGTTCATCGATGTTCTTCTGCACCCACATTTACTACTGGTACAACCTTTATTGCACCGGCAAAATATCATATTCAGGATATCATCTGGTGCGGGTGGGTCCTTCGTTGGTATTGGATAAAGATGATTCCCTTTCCGTTCCCACCCCCACTCTTCAGGAGGAAGCTCTTTTCCTAACCACAGTTGGACCTGGTAGTAACATTGATACAAATGTTGCGTAGCTGCTCCCTCAGTTGGTGGAAGAGAGGATATATCTGGTTTGACATTTGAAACTGACTTGATAAATGTGTGGTATCGTAAGCGGTTAAGAGAGGTCTCGTTTGACTTTGAACCGTACCATCTTAAAAGACATACAGCTCCCTGTTCGACAATCTTAGTGGGTGGCGAGGACGGGTTGGAGAATACTGCAGAGGTTTCTTGAATATCGAGGTGTTTCAGATATAGCTTACAGAAACCAACTTTGCTCTTTCTGAAAGCAGCAGAAGTTGTATCACAGCCAGTTAAGGCATGAAGAAACAGTATATCTCGCAGCCCCAGCAGCTGCAACTCTTGTGTGGAGTAAGTAGTGGTTGGAACTTTTCCACGGCCAGGTTTTATTAAAATGATATCTTTATCAGGTTGGGTGATGGCTATTAGGACATTTGCTAAGTCTATATCTTCTCCAAATACTGCAACAAAGGAATTATTTTTTGATTTCTCAATCTCGGTTCTCACAATCAAGGAGCTAGCATCACTTGGTGCTTCTTGCGTGTTAATTCCATCAGTCTCAAGCTGATATTTAAGCATGGAGATCAGTCTCATTTTGTTGTTCTTGTTGGAGAGAAACTGGTCTTGTTTGGCGTAAATTATTGTATCCAAACTGAAAACAATATCAGCGGAAATGTTTATACGATACCGGAGTTCTTGTTCTACTGTCTTCGTGCTATTGGTTGAGTTGGAGTATCCATCAAAGACAACTGTGCAGCTCTTTCCAAGGTAGTAGCTCTTGATAAATTTCACGTAAGATTGACAAATTGTGAAAACTGTTGCTGATCTTGGCCATATCACTTTGTGCAACAGAAACCCTCCATCAACAAAAAAAAAGGCGAGAAACTACATGTTTACCCCATTCATCATTTCTGTCTAAACCAACATCCATACACTTGATTTTGAAGGTATCTATGTCTCGAACATTGTACACTACCTTCCGTTTCTTTAAGCACTTTTTCCCTTCATTTTTTACAGATACCTTACAGAACAAGCATTGAGTCTTAAAGTCAAATGTAGGTTGTGTTGACCTCAAACTTACCTTTTCTTGAGGTTCTGATGAAATTGATGAAGCCTTCTTCTTATCAGCTGTGATGGTGCTGGCTCTAGTGTACCTCTTCCTGCATGAGGTGGGAACTTTGAGGGAATTCACACCAAATAGCTGAGAACTCTTACTATCATTTCTTTCTCTACTGCCTTGTATCAGTGAAGATATACCCTTTTCAGCCAATATGGACACATTACCATTCGATCCATCCATGTATCCATCACGAATCAAACACTTCCCAGTCATGGCGAATGACGATGCACGACAACAAATAAAATTTAAATATTTTAAACAACTGACTCGACACGACTTTGGAAACAGAATGAGTGTAGATTCCTGAACGCAATGAGATAAAATTCCTGGAATTGACCTTATGTATTATTCCTACCCACGTGTGATATACTAAGAACCTCTCCCGATTTTCTTGGAAGTTATTGCTTTTGAAAGATGAAATCGGTTGTTTGGACCACGGCGCGACTGCTGAGTCAGCAGTTATTTGCACCTGGCAGCATACCCTGCGCTTTTGAACCCCCCACAATAGCTCTATTATCCCCCAAAGAAGAACGATGTATTTATTGCACAACAAAACAAAATAGGAAAACGAACTAAACATGTCGAAAATGTTGCTCATATATATGCAAAAAGCATAATTCAGTAGGTATGTTTTAATAAAAGAACATAATCTTCTTGTATTATAAAGAGCACGTGTTCATGTTAGGTACTATTTGCATTAATCCCCCTCCCCCTCCTTCCAATCACCTTAAGAATAGAAGTACAAAACATAATTACGAGAGGTTTCATGTCCACATACAAAGAATTTTTGTGGATGGCGTAACCATTTAAATGGCAAAAAGCGCAAACTATAGCTTTGAGGCTTATTTTTCGAAATTTGAAAAATCACAAAATTGCTCTAAATTTTCAACAGATGAAGGTAAAACATTCAATAATATATTCGTTTTGAAGGAAATTTAATGCTGTACAAGTTCATTCCCAAGGTTTGTCTCTAAAATCGACGATAAAGAATTCCAGAGGCGAAGTTTATCGAAAAAAGGGGGGAAAATTCTTTTTTTCATAAATTCTCCGGCTCATTTCTCAGAAACTATTGAAGATACGAATAAACTTTGTGCATGTTTTTTTGTAGAAAATTTTATCAGCTTTATTTTTTGTAATTAACTTATTTTTGTAGGATCACTCGTTTTCGAGTTATAAGTGAGAAAACAAAAAACGGGACCTTCTTAGGACACCCCTCCCCCTTGCTCCCCCCCCCCTAGGACTGGGGACTTTTAGTATGTTTACCTTCTAACTAGTCCAAACAAAGTTCTGAAGTCAGTTCTTCCGCCCTATGACTTTCCATCTAGACTCCTCTTTTGAGCATTCGTTGACTGGACTAACAGATCAAACCGCTGGACCTAAAGGGATGAAATTTTACATGATGATTCTTCTAATAGTGTAGGGGTGCACTAAGAAAGATTTTTGAAAAATTCTTTTTAGATTTTTTTAAAGTTAAATTTTTAAGCTGTTTTAGTAACTCTTTTTAAGTTTGCATTTAAAATAATAATTTGAGGGTTATAAAATTTAGATCAAGAGAAAGATCACAAAACAATTCCTTTAAAATGAGATCTTCTTCGAATCTTTACCTCCATTTTTGATTTTTGGTGAATTTTTAAAGATTATCTTTAAGAATTTAATTTATGAAATGCTGATCGCGTGATTTCTTTTTCTGGTACGCTACTTTAAATAACTTTATCGTCACGTGCATAACAACTAAATAGACAAAAAAAATATTTTTTTCTTGCTAATGTGACAGACAATTGGACATTATCCAAAAAAATATTAAAATACAATAAAAGATATTATGTTCCTCAAACTGTACTATATTAACTGTACTATATTCTTCAGTATGTCCTACTACATTTAATTTGTATATTTTCTTCTACATTATTTTGTCTATAAAAATATCCCTTATGATTTTTTTTATAAATATACTATTTTGTTTTTTTACATCAATTGTATACATTGATCGTCATATTTATCATATATATATATATATATATATATATATATATATATATATATATATATATATATATATATATATATATATATATGTGTGTGTGTGTGTGTGTGTGTGTGTGTGTGTTTATTTATATATTTTTTGGCATTAATTGCATACATTGACCGTTGTATTTAATTTGAATGTACTCCGTAGCGAAGTGTGGGTTTTCAGCTAGTTCTGGATAAAGTTCTAGCTGCGCACACCAGAACTGTTCTAACTAAGGTCCCCACCCCCTTGAAACATAAAGAACCTCAGTCAAACGTTTTGCATTCCGGCAAATCCGAAACCAAAAATCTATCAAATTTTTGTTATTAATCTCTTCTTGGAAACGGAAAACATCTCAACAATAAGTGAAACCTATTTTTTTCTTTACGGTACCTCAAAATTCTGAATCAAACGTTTTGTAACGCAATCAGTCCGTAGGTCAACAAGCTGCCAAAGACTACGAATATGAAACTCTTCCTCAAATCGGTAAAACCTCCGACGGAGAGAGCAATGGGTTTTTTCTTCATCACGAACTTCATTCTCTTGTGTAACAAACCGCATTCAGTCTGGGGACATGGGAGAGCGTTTTCTTCGTATATCTTATTCAAAACCCTCTGCAGATTCTTCATTTCGTCAGGTATCCTCGCCGCCAGATACACAGTTGCGGTGAAATAAAACATATAGGTGCCCAGCGTTGCTGCCTGGTCTGCCGCAACCAAGACGATGGTGATTTCCTCCTTTATGAGCAGTGCAGATGACATGAATATAATCAATATATGCCTCAGAACTAAGAAAAACACGAATGAAGAAAACGACTCGTTCAAGAGGTCGGTGCAGTGCCACACTTTGGAACACTTCTGTAGTAATTTGCTCGCCTCGTCCAGCTGAGTATTGCAGAAGAATTCTCTTCCACTCCTTTGTATCTCATGCCTGGTAGATGATATCATATTTCCCCACTGATAACAAACGGCGCAGAAAACGCAGTTCATGACTAGAGGCGATAATTCATTTGCTACAATGTAGCATAAGAAAGCGGCGATGCTGGTGGAAGTTGCTACACGAGGATCCTCAAAAGAATAGAAAGTGAAGATATCCAACATGTCCCGACAACAAAGTAAATAGACAAATGGTAACGTCAACCCTGCTATAACTACTAATAACATGATGCTGTACATTGTGTAGTACACTACGTTTGCTTTGTTGTCGTTTGGAAAACGACAAATTTCTTTTCTCAGTATTTTTAGCTTGCCGGATTTCTTTAACAGACAAATGTACATAAAGACTGACGCAGTGATCGATAGAAATGCAGTCAGTGTAAAATATATCCCCGGATTATACAATGTTTTTTTTAAAAACAGTAAGAGGGAGCATAATGTGGATATCATGAAAAATGCAGAGCCGATTATCTGGGTTTTGTCTCTTTTCTTTGCATCATTTGATTTAATCCCCAAAATTTGCAGCAGAAACCAAAAAACTAGCAGTTTCTCTTTTCTTCTTGATAAATGCACAACCTTCATAGTGATTCTGTATTACCTCTAATTATAGATGCACAGTCCTTATGTTGCACTAAAGTAAAATTGAAATTATATAGTCAGTATATATTAGTATATAGGAGATAGTGTTCGTGGATTATTGCTATGAATTCTGTGTGTTTTCCATGCTATTATATTAGCATTAATAACTATTCATGATAACACGAAAATAGAAATATGATTTAAAATTTGCATATTCCCTGATCACTAGCAAATACGATGCGGAGTTTTGCATAATCAGTAGCGATATTAACGTACATAATTTATACATGTACGTAATTATTTCGTATTTATCGGATTATATATCGACAGTTTATAAAAATATCATTCATGAATTTTCTCACTTACTGTAATTTTTTCTCCCAGAATCACACTAGAGTTTATCTTTCGATTCCGTTTACAGTCGATTTAAACTTATTCCTTCAGAGAGATGTAGAACGAATAGGAATATCCATAAATCATAAAATCTCGTAAACTTTACATCCTTGTAGCTGTGGTTTTGGGTGTATAATAGAACATCCTGGAAATTATCATAATAACTCCTGAAGGCATATGGAGACACATATTTTTATGGTATGTGATTTTAATTATAACAATTTCCGAGATTGAGTGGGCAATTCGCTCTCAGATGTTTGATAACTTTTTTCAATAGATAGCACGTCTTTGCGTGTATCATATACGTTCCTTTGGTCCATGAGTCGGGTTTTCTCATTCTTTAATATTCATTAAAATAGAATAAAACTCGAGTTAGAATAGAATCAAAATTAGAATAGAAATAGAATAAAACTAGAGTTTATCTTTCGATTCCGTTTGCAGTCGATTTAAACTTATTCCTTCAGAGAGACGTAAAACGAATGTGAATATCCATAAATCATAAAATCTGGTAAGCTTTACATCATTGTAGCCGTGGTTTAGGGTGTATAATAGCACATTTTGGAAATTATCACAATAACTCCTCAAGGCATATGGAGACACATATATTTTTATAGTATGTGATTTTAATTATAACAATTTCCGAGACTGAGTTGGCAATTCGCTCTCAGATTTTTGATAACTTTCTTCAATACACAGCAATTCCTTCCGTGTATCAAATACGTTCCTTTGGTCCGTGAGTCGGGTTTTCCTGTTCTTTACTATTCATTAAGATAGAATGAATCTCAGTAGCTTAAGGAACAACGAAACATTTTCAAGTGATAAATTTAAGTAGTTTCTTGTATTATTGTACCGCACTTTTACGTAAAAGCACTCCGATTTCAAGTTAAGTGCCCTCGTTCGTGTCTTTGGGATTTTTCAATTCCTCTAATCATATGTTTCAACCTTAAATGTTTGAAAGTTTGTAGCTTAGACGTTGCCACGGAAACTGAATGCCAAAATAAATAATGTTTCACTTTTCTCATTCAAAAGATTGTCTGAATGTTAAAGAGGCAGGATATATTGACAGTGTTCATCAGTCTTTTTACATAAATTTATATTAAGGAAATTAAAGTGTTTTCGCCGAAAATGTTTCTACTTTTCTAGAGATTAAATCTCTGTTAATTGTATTGATTTTGGTCTATATGGAAAGAGGAAGGACCAAACAAAGCTAAAACACTTTCATGAGGAAATAAAATTCGTCGCCGTCAAGTACTGTAGAAAAACTGCCTCTCGTCTGTGGAATCAGCTCTCGTGTTGGAAAAGATGGCTGTAGCGCTCCAAATCGGCAAATCAATAACATACAGTAAAACAATGTTTATCCGGTCTAACTAGACAATCCGGTCTAACTAGGCAATCCGAGAATTCGAAATATCCGATAATCCGGGAAATATGGGTAATAAGCAAAACAAATTACTTAACTAAGCAGGCTTACTGTTTATTAGGATAAAAAAAAACTATGTTTTGTAACAAAATAACGTACTATTCTTTCGAAGACATTAAAAAATATAATAATTGCAAGATAAAAAGAACTTTTTATATACCATGTTTTAAATTTTCTGTTGAATCATATAAATTTGACAATTCTATGTATTAATAAATTCTTTTTTAAAATTTATTTGATAAATTATCCCATCAACTTGGAAGAAAATGAAGTTAATTGTAAGTTAACTTGCTTTCAACTTTTCCAATATATGGCTGCATTAGTCTATAAAACAATGTTTATCCGGACTAACTAGGACCATAGGCAATCCGAATATTCGAAAAATCCGATAATCCGGGAAATATGGGTAATAAGCAAAACAAATTCCTTAACTAAGCAAGCTTACTGAAAATAACTGAAAATTCATTTAATACTGCTTAAGATGGCTAAAAGTATTAAAATAATGCATTGTCATAGTGTTCTGAGCTATTCTAAAAGTTTCAAATGTCTAGTTAGTCGGGAAGATAGTTAAAAATCGATTGCAAGATTTGTACGAGTCAAACACACAAACAAGAAAGCGAGTTAATAAAAACATGTAAAAAATAACTTTTCAAATCATTTCTTAACATAGAATTGGTCAGTCTTGTAAAGCTTTCTTAAACTCACAAAAAGCATTTTATTACCATAATTTATTGTACAATCTATGTAGGAACTGTACATTGAATCAAACTAAAAATCGAATATTTAGCGTACTTATAGTTACGTTCTTCCTATCATAGTTAGAAATTATTATCTAATGTGAACATTAAATTTTCAAAAAAAAAATGGTCTACAAATCTGATCCAGATTATCTGGAGATCCGAATAAACGAGATTCTACTGTATTACATTTGAAGGTTTTAATATACATCACATGTTATATTAAACACATCAGAAAAAAAAAAGTGTATATTTCTCGGAGAAAAGCTTTTAATGGTTGCATTCACACGTGAAAGGAAAAAGTGGCTTCTTATATAGAAGATCGAAGCTGGATAATTACATTTCAATCAAAGGTGAATATTCGATTAAAGGTGATCATGGGGGAATTTCATTTTAAAGGATATCGGGATTAAAGGAATCACGCAATAGTATTTTCATATACAGGACTTGAGGTAGCACTTTCGCCTTGAGACTGGAGGTGCTACGTTCGAATCCCGGAACGTGCTATTAAATACCTCCGTGTCTAGGCCGGTTATAAGGCTTTTTCAGCAGGTCAGATGATATGCCTGTACAAAGGAGAGTTCAAAGTGCAAAAAAGAGTTGAGAGGGAGTTCTGCGTAGGCTAGGGAGTTCTGCGTAGTGGACTAGAGAGGAGGTTTTGTGGAACCTGCCTCGTAAGTTGTTTAAGAAGTGTAGTAGCAATTTAAATTGGGTATGTTTTTGGGGGTGTGTTACGTGTTATATATGTCTGTATGTGTATAAATAATCAAGAAATTTCAAGTGTGTTAAGAATGTCATATAATAAATGTAAATGATTTATTTTTGTGGCCGTGATTATAAAAGATCAGCTCCGGAACCAGTTTTAAGTTGATGTTTTCATAACAATAAACTTCTTTTTTTGTGTGAACACTGGATAAGATAATTTGTGACTCAGTGTGGATTAATGAGCATTTGGATACATGACAGGCCCTGCTTGGTACATTGGATATATGTTGTTGCGGTTTCTAATGCCCCCTGGCTGGAATTTCCAAACTATGTCCATACAGGTTTCGGGCGGAAGTGTATGGCTTCCGTTTATATACCACCACTAGGGTCGGAGACCGCGTTAACTAGTTGCCTCTTCAATTTTGACCGAGCGCCCCCAGGGACGACATCTAGGGGGATCGCACCCTCTCTGACCTCATACAGGGACTTTCCGGTCTATGGATTTAACGTGTCAATATCCGGCCTAGACACGGAGGTATTTAATAGCACGTGTCGGGATTCAATACGAACACCATCAGCATCGAAATCCGGCGCGCTACCACAAGGCCACCCCAAGCCCGCACTGGATATGAATCGGAGTTACCGCAAAATCTTGACTATAATATGCTCACTTTTATAATAGGCATGCTAGATTTTGCTTGAAATTTTCGGAAAAAATTATAATTCGACTATAATACGAACCCAAAACTTTTCGATATTTTATTTAAAAACTGCACGAATACTTATTAACATAAATAAAATTTTGATAAAAATAAACGAAAGCGACAAATTTGCTAGAAAAAAACCCTTCAATTTTTAAATCAAAACAAACAATACTGTGAAATTATCCGTCTCAATCACTTTCACTAGAATACAGCTCATCAATTGTTTGTCGTTTATTAAATGTTTAAAACTACGTTTTTTATTTGTACCCGAGTATAATATGCACCCTTATTTTTGCGGGCTAAAATGTGAAAAAAAAGTGCGTATTATACTCAAGATTTTACGGTAATTTCTTTGGTACTGGACTTTACTGTAGATCAGAGGTTCTTAATCTTCCATTGATGTGCGACCACTTGTCGAAAAAAAAAAGTTCGTTGAGGACCCTTTTTCAATAAACCCTTTTAGAGGTCAAATGGGTTCCATTTTTTTAAAATAAACAACCTATGTGTGATAACCAGCATTAATAAAAAGATACGAGTAAACTGAATGACAATAACAAATTTGACGTAAAAGTTAATTTAATAGCAAACATAAAAGCCTATGAAAACTTTTTTTAAAAAAATGAGATTATTTGAGCTATAAGTTCTTTACCAGCTGTAAAATTGCTACGATTCCTAAACAAAGTGAGATTATTTGAGCTTTCATTTGCTTTACAAGCTGTAAAATTGCTGCGATTCGTAGAAAAAAGGAGATATTTGAGCTTGCATTTGTTTTACCATCTGTAAAATTGCTGCGATAACTAAAAAAAAAATGAGATTATTTGAGCTTGCATTTGCTTTACCAGCTGTAAAATAGCTGCGATTCCTAAAAGAATGAGATATTTGATATTGCATTTGCTTTAGCAGCTGTAAAATTGCTGCGATTCCTAGAAAAAAGGAGATTATTTGAGCTTGCATTTGCTTTACCAGCTGTAAAATTGCTGCGATTCCTAAAAAAATGAGATTATTTGAGCTTGCATTTGCTTTACCAGCTGTAAAATTGCTGCGATTCCTAAAAAAAATGAGATTATTTGAGCTTGCATTTGCTTTACCAGCTGTAAAATTGCTGCGATTCCTAAAAAAATGAGATTATTTGAGCATGCATTTGCTTTATCAGCTGTATAAATGCTGCGATTCCTAAACTATGCGATTATTTGATCTTGCATTTGCTTTACCAGCTGTAAAATTGCTGCGATTCCTAAAAAAATGAGATTATTTGAGCTTTCATTTGCTTTACCAGCTGTAAAATTGCTGCGATTCCTAAAAAAAAATTAGATTATTTGATCTTGAATTTGCTTTACCAGCTGTAAAATTGCTGCGATTTCTAAAAAAATGAGATATTTGAACTTGCATTTGCTTTACCAGCTGTAAAATTGTTGCGATTCCTAAAAAAATGAGATTATTTGAGCTTGCATTTGCTTTACCACCTGTAAAATTGCTGCATTCCTAAAAAAATGAGATTATTCGAGCTTGCATTTGCTTTACCAGCTGTAAAATTGCTGCGATTCCTAAAAAAAAATGAGATTATTTGAGCTTGCATTTGCTTTACCAGCTGTAAAATTGCTGCGATTCCTAAAAAAAAATGAGATTATTTGAGCTTGCATTTGCTTTACCAGCTGTAAATTTGCTGCGATTCCTAAAAAAATGAGATTATTTGAGCATGCATTTGCTTTATCAGCTGTAAAATTGCTGCGATTCCTAAACTATGCGATTATTTGATCTTGCATTTGCTTTACCAGCTGTAAAATTGCTGCGATTCCTAAAAAAATGAGATTATTTGAATTTTCATTTGCTTTACCATCTGTAAAATTGCTGCGATTCCTAAAAAAAAATTATTGTTGCGTACCTATACAAGCGAGTAAAATTGTAATTTTTTTAAATAAATGCGAAATTTTTTTAATTTATACTTTTTTGCTAATAAATGCGAAATTTTATATATTGTATTTTTTTGTTGCGAAATTCCGATATTATTTATGTGAGATTTACGTATCCCTACTTATAAGCAAGTTTACAACTAAAGGTTTTCTACCTTCAAACTTAAGAATCTGAGTCACACGTTTTATGTACTCCGTTATGTACTCACCTTTCACTCCATCAAACTAAAGTTCGGAATTTATAGAAATTTTCTGTAATAAAACTTTTTATCAATATGGAAAACATCCCACTGGTATACAGAATGTATTTTTATTTTTAATGGTACCACAAAAGTCATGTACTGCTTTTAAGTCAGTCCAAAGTCAATTTTCTTTAAAACTTTTCTGTTATCAAATTTTATTTGAATATAAAAAAGCATACCAGCAGTAAGTGGAATGGGTTGCATTTTCAGGGTATCTCAAAAGTCTAAGTCAACTAGTTTGTAATGCATTGAGTCCGTAAGTCATCAAGCTACCAAATGTCGCGAATATGAAGCTTTTCTTCAAATCGCCAAAACCCCCGGCAGAGAGAGAAATGGTTTATTTTTTCTTCAATGCGAACTTCATTCGCTTCTGTAACAAGCTGTGTTCTGTTTGATGACACTGAAGAGCGTTTTCCTCGTATATGTTATTCAAAATCCCTTGGAGATTCTCCATTTCTTCAGGTATCCTCGCCTACAGTTATACAGTTACAATTAAATAAAACATGTTGAGGCCAATCATTACTGCCATTTGTGTCGGAAAAATAACGCTACTGTGTTTCTCCTTTATAAACCTCGCAGATAAGAGAAATACACTGAAGTGCCACTGAATTAGGGATAGCAAAGCCTATGCAAATTGTGTAGCGCTGCGCATCATGTATGCGCAAGTGAGGGCGCTGTGGTAACTGCATATATAGCGCGTACTGTGGTTGTTCTGAATTAGTTGTTGGAATTGCCAGTATGGGTAAACTGCCTGATTTAGACGCCTTCGATCGTGGACAAATCGTAGGTGCGCGACGCATAGGCCATTCAATTTCCGAAATCGTCAGACAGCTAGGATTTTCAAGGTCGACAGTGTCAAGATTATACCAAGAATACATGGATGGTGGAAAAAAACTAGCGATCGGGCAAACTGCAAAGGACAATTAGCCTTGACAGTGCGTGGTGAGAGACGGCTCAGGCGTATTGTACGTAGCCAGCGAAGCCAAACATTAGCTCAAATTACCACCCAGTTTAATGACGGTGCCAGTCGTACTGGCACAGTCGCCTTTGCAGTCAGTAAACGAACTGTGCAACGCTCGCTTCACCGTATGGGTTTCGGGAGCCGTCGACCTACGAGAGTACCATTACTCTATACTCGCCATCGGTCTACACTTCTTCCCTGGGCAAGAGAGCACAGAGACTGGAGTGTAGAGGACTGGAAACGAGTAGCATGGAGTGATGAGTCTGGATTCCGACTACTTAACGCCGACGGGAGGCTGAGAATATGGCGTCAGGCTCATGAAGCCATGGATACTGCATGCCTGGCTGGAACTGTACAATGGCATGGTGGCTAAATCATTGTCTGGGGTGTTTTTTCATGGCACAGTTTGGGATATATATATACACCAACCTCTCTCAATGCAATTCGGTACGTAGAGTTGGTGGGTGATCACCTCCATCAACTAAGTGGATTCAACACTTCAGTGTATTATCATAATATGCCTAAAAACTAAAAACTAAAAAAAAAAAAAGGATAAAGAAAAATGTCTCTTTCAAGAGACCCGTGCAATACCACACTGTATAACACTTCTGCAACAAGTTGCTGGCTACGCGTAACTGAGTGTTGTTGAAAAATTCTCTTCCATGCAGGTTTTGGTAATGCAGTTTTCCAGCAAGACATCTGTACCTCTCACAAGTCCCGGTTGGCTACTGGCTGGTTGGATGAGCATTCCTCTGTCATGAATTGGCCACCTAGAAGCCCAGGCTTAAATCCTATTGAGCATCTTTGGGATATTTTGGAACAAGGCGTGAAAGGCCATCACACAGCATCAAAGAACCTTACTGAATTATGGACAGCTTTAGCCAATATTTGGTAAGCCGTTCCGTGGAACGTTTCCAGAAACTTGTTGAATCTATACCTCGTCGTGTGGCAGCCGTTATCAAGGCCAGAGGAGGCCCAACTCGTTACTAGGTAGGTATCCCTAATTCAGTGGCACTTCAGTGTATTATCATAATATGCCTAAAAACTAAAAACTAAAAAAAAAAGGATAAAGAAAATGTCTCTTTCAAGAGACCCGTGCAATACCACACTGTATAACACTTCTGCAACAAGTTGCTGGCTACACGTAACTGAGTGTTGTTGAAAAATTCTCTTCCATTATTTAGTATTTTATGTCCGATAGACGATATGATATTCTTCCATTGATAGCAAACAACGCAGAAAACGTAGTTCAGGACCACAGGCGATAAGTTATATGAAAGAGTGAACAGCACATACGTGACGAAACCGGTAGAAATTTCCATCCGAGGATCTGCAAAAGAGGACATGATGACGTTGTCCCACGATTCTTCGCAACAGACTAATAAAATAAAGGGGGTTACCAACTCCCTTATAATTGTTAATAACATCAGGCCATACATCATATATAATACTGCGTTCCCTTTTCTGCCATTTAGAAAACAGTAAATTTCATTTCTCAGTATTTTGAGCTTGCTAGAATTCTTTAATAAAAAGAACATAAAAATATAGGCCGTAATCGACAGAAGAGAAGTCACTTCTAAATGTAACATCCGAAAATACAAAAAATGTTTCACTATTATCGAAAGGAAACATACTATGGATAGGGCTAAAAAATAAAGGAAAGTCTCTGCGTTTTATTTCTGGCATTATTAGTTTTAATCCCTGCTATTTGCAACACGAATAAAAACACCCGAAGATTTTTTTTTGTTGATAAAGGCATAACTGGCATAGTGACTCTGTAGCACTTCAGATCATTTGTCAAATTGGCAAAGAGTACCATAAAAACTGAAATTAAGCTATATTATTTGTACAATGCTGAGTTTTGCACAATCAATAGCGATATTTGTGAACGTAATTTATACATGTATACACAGTTTCATGTAGTTCATGTCGTAATAACATTTCATATTTATCTGATTATTAGCTAGATACCCGTACTTCGCTACGGAGTACATTCAAATTAAATACGACGGTCAATGTATGCAATTAATGACAATATATATATATATATATATATATATATATATATATATATACGACGATCAATATATGGAATTGATGTAAAAAAACAAAAAATATATTTATAAAAAAATCGTAACGGATATTTTTACAGACAAAATAATGTAGAAGAAGATATTCAAATTAAATCTAATAGAACATACTAAAGAATATAGTGCAGGTAATATAGTACAGTTTGAGGAACATATCTTTTACTATATTTTTATATATTTTTGGATAACGTCCAATCGTCTGCCGCATTAGCAAGAAAAGAAATATATTTTTGTCTATTTCATTGTTATGCACGTGTATATATACTAGATAGTACCCACAATTGTGAATCATTGTAAATATACTAAACAAACTTATTTAAACAATTTTAAAAAAAGCACACTTTTAACTTGAAAACATTAATTCTAACTTAAACACATTTATTTACAAGAAATTTAGTACACAATTATTAAAAAATTTATGACAACTTGATTAACAAATTTTTTTAAAACACAACATGATAAACAATTTAAGTATTCGAATAGCATTTTAAAATATATTTACATATCTTTCAAATTAATATTCAAGTTACTGTTCTATTTTCAAATTTTATGAGCCCTCATTTTTTTTAAATGCAGTTAAATACTTCTTTATAGTTCAACATGAGTCCATGATCAAATTAAAGGAAAGCGATTTATATTTTCTTATTCCTTCGTCTTTTCTAACGTGAGGGTTACCTGAATTCTAGTCGGGTGGACCAAAAGTCTCCTATCTTCGGATTCATCATCTACGTTACACCAAGGTCTCCATTTGGTCGACAATACTGTTCACATTGGTGGTAGGTGCGGCAAGACCCTCTGTCACCGCTGATTCGCTTGGACAGTCCGAATTCATCGGCAAGGTTCCTAAGAATTTTTAAGACGTGCTGGGTGGAAGTATTCTCTACGGGATTAAGCCTGGTGAATCTAGAGAAGTTGTCACTTGCCACAATCAAATCTTGGTTAAATCCAGTGCAGATGTTTGTCTCATAAACTGCATCATTTTTATTATCTTCAGTTCGTAAACTCCTATGGTCGGTATGCATTATCCTAGCATAAGCGTGCCTTAGCGTCTCAGTGTTAACATCTACCGGAGAATGTTCATCTTCTATAATATAATTCTCTATAGTCTTATTATGTACTTTATCCTTGGTTTCACTTTTTAAGGAGTCCTGCACTTCGGCAATGAAAAAAATTTTTCTGTAACACTTTCTTTGTCGATACATGAACTGAAATCAGGCAAAGGTTCACCCGGTGTACCGTTTGGGTCATTCAAAGAATCTAAACACGCATTTTTCACGTCAAGTGTTATAATTCTCTCAGTCATTGGGACATCACTTTCTTATGAAGAATCTCGAGTACATACATCGTCAACGATATCACTGACAGCACTTTCACTGTCTTTGTGAGCATTAGAATTGTTCAATTTCTTCTTTTCTATACTTGTACTCGCATTTAATTGTACATTTTTGTCACAAAAATCCTCACTCACAGAATGCGCGTGCAAACTCGCAGATTTCGTACTTCTTTCTGTCTTGTAAACAACTTCTTTGAAATTTTCGTACCTTGAAATTTTAGAGTTACTGATTTTTGAATCCTTGTTATTTATAACTGGAATAATCGTTTTTCGCTCATTAACTTCTAACAATGCATCTAAGTTATCGTCTTTACCTTCAATAATCACTAATCCGTTATTTATTTCATCCGTTTTAGCTTTTACAAAGTTTATACTGTTATTCACAACTTGCGTATCTTCGACCAATTTTAGTTTCACGCGTGATTCAGTTTCTCCAGAATCCATTTCAATAAAAGGGAAATCTCTACTGTACCCAACGTACAAACTTTTGCCTACGGCTGCATAAGCAGTGTAAGGTAAATCCAAAAATGTTCTCCCTACCAATAAATCAACCGGCTGCGTTTGATCTGGTACGATTAGAACAGAAACATCCTTCGCGATTACATCATCAATCTGAATATCAATCATCGCCCCTCCTACACATTTCACTACTGGCGTCAGTTGATTTCCGAAACCAAACAAATGTTTTTCACATGGCGAAATGTTTAGTGATAAATTTTTCGCTACAGAGTCTTTCAAAGGGCTTTTGCTACTTCCCTTTTCCAACAAAGCGCTAACACGCTGTTTATTAATTTGTGCGTCCTTCAGATATCGGTTTGGCGTTGAAGATTCGGCGTCGCTTACATTCAAATGATTCGTATTCTTTTTGTCTTTCCCAGTACAAAATTTTTTGAATGGCCTTTAATGCCGTATTTCTTACAAGGCAATCTCTCGAAACATGGCCATATACGTTGCATGTAAAACACTTCCTCTCGCTTCTTTCGTTGCAAATAGACCTATCGTACCCAATAATAGACATATCATTGGATTTGTTACCATTTTTATTTTCTGGTTTATTCGACTTAACACTCTTATAATTGCGGGAATCTATCTTAGGATTATTTCGGTAATAACTTTTGGTTTATCATAATATTCAGTGTTCTTAAATTCCTTATTTGCGATTTTAAATCCCAAGCGCACATTTTCGTATTCGTCTAGTTTATCTGCCAACTCGTTTGCCTTTACAAATGTCTGCCAAGAATCGATAAAATGTTCCCGTATTACATTTGGGACGCGTTTCTTTAATTGATCCGTTATAATAAGCTCTTTTAAAGAGTCAACATCGCTAATGTTTAAACCAGCTAACCATTCATTAAAATAATTTCGCAGATCATAAACGTAATCTTCTCATGTGCTTTTTGAATCTTTCACGTGATTTATAAATTTCTGTCTGAATTTTTCGGGACTCAACTTAAACCGTCTTAATAACAAGATTTTAACAAATGAATAATCATTAGCTTTTTGTTCTTCTTCCCTGGCGATGAGTTGGGAGAATTCGTAAGGTAAAAGTCCTAACAGATGCGATACATAATCTTCTTCTTTAATACCTATACCTTTAGCTTGATGTTCAAACAATATTAAATAAGATGTGATATCACCGTCATTTAAGCTAAATTGTTGCATTAAGCTCCGTAGTTCAAAGTTACTTTTGTTTACTTCTGAAACTCGAAAAGTTTCATCGTGTCCTCCCAAGGATCTATTAGTAGTTTAAGTTTTTCTAATTCAAAAGCTCTTTCAGCTTCCAATTTTTGCCGTTCGGCTTCAAGTTTTTGCCGTTCATAAACTATTTCTTCATTCTTAAGCCTAGTATCTAAAATACTTTCAAATAAATTTTTAGTGAATTGTTCATCATAATGTTTGCTTTGGCAAATAATTTTCTTTAATTCCGATACTATCTCTTGAGACCACATTACCGAGATCTAGCTCCCCCGCTAATTCTATCAAATCAATTTTTCTGCCCTTGCCAAAATAGACCATTTTTGTTACTTTTAAATACTCTAACAAAAATAATATACTTGCTTCACTAATATATACATCATTAAACATACCTTGTATATTCATATTCCGTATTCCGTTGTGGTGCATTGGCGGAATACCACTTCTGAAATATTGTTGTCTTCCCTTTTTACTTTTGGTCGGAAATGTTGACTGTCGTATGAACCTGCGTGACCATTCGTTTTCTCGTGTACGTGCGAATTCAAAAAGGAGAGTTATTTAATAATAAAACAATACTTTATTTGGGTAGTGTTAGAGCATGAACGCTCTGTTTCGTGTCATTTCTACATCTGCCGCTTTTTCACATTCCCAGCGCTCACAGCGCCATCTCTTGGCGAGCAAATACCTTTAAGAAGCATAAGATTCTGGCTGTCTCATCTCAACTGCCAATCATGGAAGTGGATCTATCAAGGTTTCGGATGGAATCTCAGGGTTATCTTCAGGCCCTATTGTAACTCTAAAAGGGAGATTGAATGAGAAGGACTGTTTCGAAATTTTAGCTCACTAGTTCATCCTACGGTGCAAACATAGTTTCTTGTAGGAGATGGCATTCTCCAGGATGATAATCCCCCTATACATACAGCTAAATCTGTCAAGTATTGGTTTGAAGAGCATGAAAAAGAAGTCAAATATCTTATCTTGCCCTGTACAATCCCCCCGACTATAAATCATCCAACCACTGTGATCTGTATAAGAGGATAAAGCCAGGTATCAATATCCACCACAGCATCTCTACAGGAACTTTCATGCTTTTTCCCTGAAGAATGGTATAATATATTCTTAACCACTATTCATGACTTGCATAATCCGATTCCAGGGTGAATCAGGAGGTATTACATGACACAGGTGATACTGTGCCGTATTAATAAGGGTTTTCATGATGTTTATTAGTGTTTCCATTATTTTGATAACCACCTGTAGGTACACATATACATAACACGTGCATACATATACACATAAAAAAGAGGTAAGCAACGATAAGTAATCCTACGTTAATAGCCAGCGGCAGTTTCGTTAGAAGAGGCTGCCTGAAATTTTTTTTCTATATTTTACGAGTCAGATTATCCCGTTCTTTTGATATTCATTGAAATACAATTCAAACCCAGTGACATAGAAAAAACTGAAACTTGAAAAAGTTAATGCAGCTCCTTATAACAAAGTTTCCCTCTTTGACTTAATATAACTTCCATTTTAAGTTAAGGATGTACATTTATGTCGTTTAAACTCTAGGATGGTGAATTTTCAGTTCCCTACATCATGCATTTCAGTGTTGAATGTTTGTAAGATTGCATCTTAGATAATACCACAGAAAATAAACACAAAAATTGTTTTATTTAAAATATTTTCTGAAAAATAAAGCATCAGAATATTTTTCCAATGTTCATCAGGCAAGAAATATTTAGGGGGAAAATGTTTGTCAAAAAACATAAAATGATATCGCAGAAATTGCATTTCAGGATTTCCGGTCAAAAAAGCTTCACTTTGCTAAGAAAGGATCTTTGCGCACTGTATTGATTTTAGTCCAGATTGAAAGAGATAGGACCAAAGAACGGAGAAATACTTTTGTGAGAACACTATATTTATGAAAGAAATTTTTCATCTCCGTCGGTTGAGCCCTTGAGTAGCTAAAGATGGCTACAGTGCTCCAAACCAACAAATCAATAATTAATTACATCTAACGGTTTTGATGTACTCACAATTTATTAAACACAGTTTAAAAAACTAAAAAATATGTCTGTAGCCTTAGGAGGCAGGCATATGAACGTAAAATATGTCTTTTGGTTCCGATTCAGAAATGAAACGACAGTAACATTCAGTGATCACTAGGGCGGAGCGTTAAAAAAAAAGTTTTCGATTTTGTTTTTGCCCTCGGGCGGAAAAATTGGGTACTGGTGGGAAGGTCACGTATGCAAAGTTTTGGGAAAAACAAAAAATATCTTCCGTCTCCATTTCGTCCGTGATTTTTAGCACATTTTTACCATATGGTTAAAATTGTGCATTTCCATTGTTTTGTATGCAGCTCTTCCGTTTTTCTGGTATAAAATTCAGAAAAAACCCAGAACTCACCACGGGGAGGGGGCTGCATTGCGAGTACCACCCATCCACCCAACCATATGGACACAACTCCTTTGCCCTTGCAGTTATTCCGGTTTTACTCGGTACTCGCATTTGATTTCAAATGATGGCATAGCTTTTCTCGACTCTGTTCGGGTTCGAACTAAACCGTCACGCTTATTTTCTCCACACACTGCCACAGAAATCTCTGTTACTAGTTTCACGAAACGTTCAACACTTTGATGTGGCAAGCAAATTTTAGGCTTCCCATGTTTTTAGCTACAGACTCTCCGCTGGAAATCATCTTCTGTCAAGTGAGATGTTATTGTGGGTTCCGTTAAATTGCATTTCTGCCAATCAATAAGGTCTATATATGAAACTGCCTCGAAGTTGAGTGACAGAATGTTGTAGTGTCTGAGTCCTTCCTTTTTTTCCCTTTCTTTCTTGTATAATCCTACGTAGTCCAAGTTCTAGAATGGGCTGTCTGTCGTCTGTGATCATTGACAAAGTTATTGCTTCCGGGTGGCCGAAATAGCCATTTCTCTGGATAATGGGATCGACCACAGTCTTTAATTCGTTTTTAAGATAGCGCGAAACGTTTATCGTCTTCCACAGATTTCGTGGACCATCCGTGCAATATGGATTTAATTTGACTGTAAACCACATAGGTGCGTACACTTTCATGATGAAGTCTGCCAAAGTTTAGAGTTCGTTTGAAGGTTCTGAAGATCTAATGTATAAACGCATTATTCGATTTTCGTTTCATGAATTTATACAGTTGGTAGCCAAGGTGCATTAGTCATTTTTCCCTTGACAAATATCCCAAAGGTATCGGTGGTCTGTGCTAAGATCCTTTATGTCGAAATTCGCTCGAAATGACTACAAATCTCACAACTGGGAGGTTTTCACAATTTGTCAATGCTTTCCCAATAGGACCAGAAAATGCATTAGGGCCATACGTTCCACCATCCAAATGCTGCACTAAATGTCGGAGTGGCAACTTATTTGCGTGTAAATAACTTGACAAATTGCCAAGCTGTCACAAATGGAAACTTCTCATCAAGTTTGTCACAAAGCTCCCTGGGAAAAAGTCTCATGCACGTTGGCTAACAACTGCAAATCGAATAATACGTTTATACATTAGCTCTTCAGAGCCTTCAAAGGAACTTCAAACTCTGGCAGAGTTCATCATGAATGTGTATGCCAGGGAAATGGCTATTTCGACCACCCGGAAACAATATTATCAATGATCTCAGACGACGGACAGCCCATTCGAGAACTTGCACTAAGTAGGATTTTACAAGCAAGAAAGGAAAAAAGGAAGTACACAGACACTACAACATTCCGTCACTCAACATCGAGGCAGTTTAATATATAGACCTTATTGATTGGCAGAAATGTAATTTGACGGAACCCCCAATAACATCTCACTTGACAGCAGATGATTTCAGAAATTTGACTTCCAGTGGAGAGTCTGTAGCTCAACACATGGGAAGCCTAAAATTTTCTTACCACACCCAAAGTGTTGAAAGTTTCGTGAAACTAGTAACAGAGGTTTCTGTGGCAGTGTGTGGAGAAAATAAGCATGATGATTTAGTAAGAACCCGAACAGAGTCGAGAAAATCTATACCATCATTTGAAACCAAATGTGAGTACCGAGTAAAACCGGAATAACTGCAAGGGCAAAGGAGTTGAGCCCATATGGGTGGGTGGATGGGTTGGCACGGGTGTTACTCGCAATGCAGCCACCTCCCCGTGGTGAGTTCTGGGTTTTTTCTGAATTTTATATCAGAAAAACCGAGAGCTGCATGCAAAACAATGGAAATACACATTTTTAAATATATGGTAAAAATGTGCTAAAAATCACGGACGAAATGGAGACGGCAGATATTTTTTGTTTTTCCAAAAACTTTGCCTACGTGACCTACCCACCAGTACCCAACTTTTCCGCACTAGGGCAAAAACAAAATCAAAAACCCTTTTTTTTACGCTCCGCCCTAGTGATCACCTTTATTTAAGGCTGCCATGTACTAAGAACAAAAATCGTATTTCCCTTTTCCTCTTCTTGCAGACTCTTGGGGTGGGAGGAATCCAGTTGACAGTTCGAGAATTCCACCCCTCTTAGGATTGACATTTTGAGGGATAGTAATGGCTCTCTATCTATAGGGGGTTAAGCGCTGCTCCCAAATTTTTTATTTAAAATATATTTTGTCAACTATTTACAGGTACATAAATGCTGATAATCAAATAAAATTGGTATTGTCAGATAGCCTGAACTTTTCTGCAAAGCGCTACAGGAATCATTTTATAAATTTCGTCCACAGAAAGAATTTATTTGCGTTTAAAACACACTATACCAGATTTTTCCCCAAATAATTTAAATTTTAAAATATTAATTGCATTTTTAAAAAAACGAAAAATGTACACAAATGTAAAATTTCTTTCTCTATGACGGAATACAATTTTTTAAAAAAAATCTTTGAATCCAAGTCAGCAATCCGTGGACAAATTTTCTCCATAGGATAACATTGATGTGAGCGAATCCAATGGGGTTTGTACATGGCAGCCTTAAGTTTCCCCAGAGTTTGTGCTAGCGAGATTGAGTTACCGCTAGATGGCGTTACTGATGTACTGACCGCCTTCGGGTCATTCATTTTTCAGCGTTTAAGGCTATTTTGAACTAGCCCTATTGGATTCACTCACCTCAACGTTAACCTATGGAGAAAATGTGTCCAAGGATTGCTGACTTGGATTGAAATTTTTTTTTAAAAAATTGCAATCCTTACTAGAGAAAGAAATTTTACACTATGGAACATTTTTCGTTCTTTTAATAAAATGCAAATAATATTTTAAAATTTGAAGTATTCGTGGGAAAATCGGGTATAGTGTGTTTTAAACGCTCATAAATTCCTTTGGTGAACGAAATTTATGAAATGAATCCTGTTGTAAGGTGCAGAAAAGTTCAGGCTATCTGAAAATACCATTATCAGCATTTATGTAACTGTAAATATTAGATATATTTACTCATTGGTAAAGATTGAGGTGAGCGAATCCAATAGGGTTAGCACAGGATAAATGCGACAAGTATGTTTTTACTACTTTTCGGCAAAAACTCGGCGATAAACGTCTTTTTAAGCGAAATTAGGTAATGATATTAATAATTAGCAGCATAATTGCTTAACTAATCCCATCCGTGGTCTTTAAGTGAGAAATCTCACTCTCCTTCGTATTTGCTCCAAATTTCATCCGGACAGTTTTCCGTACCGGAGTCGAACCAAAATATCTAACTGTAAAAACCAACCATCAAGTTTTGTGGAACAATTTAGTAGATTTAAGAACGTCTCTTGAGCGCCAAAGTCAAGGGTATTTCAGCAACTTACCGTAGTCAATCAAGAGACACCTATTGATGTTTTACAGATTTTAATTTCAACGAAATGCTGCTACCTTGACTTTGCAAAGGCAGCTATGCAAAGCCTATATAGTCTCGTTAACTGAGGAGATGCTGAGATATTTTAGTATGTACAACATAGTAATAAATGACAATAATTTGGAGACTACTACAATGTTAGCTTCTAGCTAAGAATTTTGATACGTACGTATCCAAGTAAGTAAAATTGTATTTTTTTTAATAAGTGCGAAAATTTTGATTATATATATTTTTTGCGAATTAATGAGAAATTTTATATATTGGATTTTTTGTTACGAAATTTCGATATTTTTTATGCGAAATTTAAGTATCCCTATCAATAATGAAAAAGATACTAAGAAAATGCTTATTTTGATGTCCATTTCCAAAATGTGAGAACATAACCTGTTCAGATTGTCTGGGTTTACTTAAGGGTGGTTAAACGAGAGGGAAAGTTAAGAAATGCCTTTGACATAAAACGCCGTGATTCTAACCGGCTTCTCAAAATAATTTCAAAGGGGACAAGAAAATGATTAATTTATTTCTTTAGTTTGACCAGACGATGACCGTGTGGTTTGGGCGCTTGCATTCGGTATTGATTTTCTAACTTATTCCTGGAAAGAGCGAACTTACGTTACCAAAAGGTATTTTTTAATGTCGCTGAAAAAATAGCGGTTCTCACTCTACTGTTCATTCAGAAATACAATGCGTTATTGAATGAGATAATAGAAGTGAGACGGTAAATAAGATAGGAAATCATAATTGCCTCACTTTAAAAATACAGATGTTTCAGTCTAATGTTATGTCATTTTATTTTTTGTTATATCTCCAAAAAAATAAAATTAAATTAAAGAAATTTAAAGGAAACTACTTCCCTTAAAAGGAGATGACCTAAAACTGAACCGAAAAACAACATCTCCAAAAATAGAAATTAAACCTGCTGAAATTTAAATAAACTGAGGGAAGCTAAAAAATAACATTTGAAATCAAGAGACCAAAAAAAAAAAAGACTTGTCAATCATATTTCAAACCTAACTAAATTTATTTATTTAGACATAGAATGATTCGTAGTTACAATAATTATTAACCTTAATACCATCATCATCATAAAAAACAAAACTTATCCTTGGCATCTAACACGAAAAACTCTTATCAAAATTAACACAGTAATCTTTTAACATCAAATCACGCAAAACAAAAACCAAACAAGTTAAACGTTATCGTTTCTTCTCATGAATCATTTATTGCAACAAATCAGAGAAAAATCAAACAAAATTCAATTTAAAGCAAATTTTAACAAATAAATTTTAAAAAAATCAATTATGTGGAGTGAAGTGGCTGGTGAAAAAAACTTAAATACTATTCTAAATTTAAAAAAAAAAACACTGAAAGAAAATGAGTCTTACGGACCCTGCTGCAACATTCATAATTAAAGAGAAGAATCAAAAGAAAAGGTTAAGACAAAGTACGGAAAGGAAAGGAAAGGCTTTACTCAACGGCAATCTCATCATTCGTCGTCGGGCATCTTGCACGATCGGACCAGAGTGTCTAAATCCCAGGTCGCATCAGTCAGAAGTGTCACTCCAAATTTTCGCGCCTTCCCTCTTAAAACTTTTTACCTCTTGAATCACATAGGCTGGCTAGCTTAGAAGAAAGTAGTGCCGTTGTCCGCCATGTATTTTGGGAGATAAGCATATTTGTATCCTTGCGCTCACATTCCGATGTTCTGCAATTTTCGTTGCTAGCCCGGGGTCCTGGGAAAGACGAGCATTTCGATGTCCTGCGATTTTCGTTGCAAGGCCTTGTTCTTGGGAAAGTTCAGTGGAGTACAGAAGGAAATGGCAAAAATCCAGATTTTCGTGTCACCAGGACAGAAACCAGTAAGAGATAACAAAAAGGGATTCATTCACAAGAGAAGCTATACGAGGATATTCTAACATTTTCTATTCAGTATTACGTTACTTTAAATTTGTAATAAAATTCACCAGCCAACATATTAATTTATTCCAGCCACTTTTACAATTATTACAACAATTAGTTATCATTCTAAGAGAATTTTATATTCAAAGGAAACAAGCCACTCAGCAGTTAAATTAATTAATTACAATGGGGAAATACATCAAAAATTGAAAGTTAAGAGCCGAAAATGAACCATCACACTAACCATCGTTTTTGCTTTTATTTCTGATGATGAGCAGATGCGTTCTTCACGCATTTCTCACATAGATTAATAATATAAAACTGCTCTTGAAATTAGACAAAGAGACAAGTGGGAGTTTCTTCGTATCTTTATTACAGGCTTCAAAACGTTTTCTGTTGAAACTATTCTACAAGACTCTAATGTTTCAAATATTTCTGTTATGTAACTTAATACGGATTTTTACTAAAGAATCTGAATCAGAGGTTTTCCGCTCGAGTAAATCCCATGTCATTAATCTATCAATATTTTTTGAGTCATCAGAATTTAATTTCAAAAGAAAAACGTCTAACCATAAGTGGAATAGATTTTGTCTTTCTCTCCATCTCAAAAGTCTGCGTCAAAAGTTTTGTAACGCAATCAGTCCGTAAGTCAACAAGCTACCAAAGATTACGAATATCAAGGTCTTTTTCAAAGCAGTAAATCCCCCGACGGTGAGAGCAATGGGTTTTTTCTTCATCATCAACTCCATTTGCTTGTGTAATAAACTGTGTTCTGTTTGAAGACACTGAAGAACATTGTCTTCGTATATCTCATTCAAAATATTTTTCAGATTCTCCATTTCTTCAGGTATCCTTGCCGCCAGATACACGGTTACGGTGAAGTAAAACATGTTGAGGCCCAACGTTACTCCTGTTTCAGTCTTGGCGAAATCGCTATTGTTTTCCATTATGAGTGTAGCAGATAACATGAATATCATCATGACATGTTTCAGAACTAAAAAAAAGCACGAATGAAGAAAACGACGCTTTCAAAAGTTCCGTGCAACGCCACACTGTGAAACACTTCTGCAGTAAGTTGCTCGCTACATCCATCTCAGAGTTGTAGAAAAATTCCTTTCTATTACTTTGTATTTTATGTCTGACAAATGATATGACATTTCCCCACTCGTAACAAACAGCACAGAAAACGCAGTTCTGGACCACGGGTATGACATTGTTTATTGCAGTGTACAGTATATAATTGATGAAACAGACAGAATTGGTTGAACGACGATCAGAAAAAGTGAACATGGTGTAGTATATGCAAAAGTGTTCACCATAGACAAAACTGATATATGGTAATGACAACTGTAATATAATTGTGAATGACATGATGGTATCGATTATATAGTATACAACGTTCGATTTACCGCCGGTTGAAAGACAGGAAATTTCTTTTCTCAGTATTTTAAGCTTGCCAGATTTCCTTAATAAACTAATGTGCATAAAAACGGAGGTGAAAAGAGATAAAAGAAAAGTTGGAGTATAATATGACCACTTATAATATAATAAGTAATTTAAAGACAGCCACATGGAGCATAATGCAGATATGGTGAAAAAAGTAAAGAAAAGTATCTTGATTTTGTTTCTTTTTCTTGCATTAGTAGAATTAATCCCCATAATTTGCAGTATAAACCAAAAAACTCGCAATTCCTCTTTTTTAGCTGATAAATGCACAATTGCCATACTTATTCTATTTCACTTCTAAGGTCTCTAGAGAATCAAACTGTCATACTGATCGTAAAATTGGAAGTAATGCTTACTCCACACCTACGGCGACAGGAACGAAACACAGACACGTTTTGCCACCCGTTTCTATGGCTGTCCCAAAAGCCTTCACACCGCTAGGAAACGGAGAGAAGAGGAAATTTATTTGCCTATTCACCAATAGGTGCGATACTGTGGTTTACGTAATTGAAGAACATATTTGTAAACATGAAATATATATTTATACACATATTTCGTCTATTCATATCCCAAAAATATTTCTTATTTATCAGATTATGTATGAACAGAATATATAAATATCATTGCTAAAAGGTTCCGCTTACTATCATACCTCCCGGAACCATTTTAGAATTTATCTTTTGTATCCGTTTGTAATCGATTTAAACATTCGTTAGAGAGATTCAAAAACTTCTGATGCAAATATACTCAAATCTGAATGTTAAATTTCTAGTAACTTTAAACACACTTGTAGCTTTGGTTTTGGGTACAGTAGCAGATCCTCGAAATTATCAAAATACCTGTGAAAAACATATGCAAGTATATGTATTCTTTAATGTGCGATTTTAATTATAAATTTTCTGAGACTTATCAGGCAATCCACTTTCAATAGCTGATAAATTTTTCAGTACATAGCTATCCCTGGCTTGTTTCATTTACTTTCCCTTGGTCCATGAGTCAGGTACTGCCATTCTTTGATATGCATTAAAATATATTGCCCACTTAGTCACTTAACAAATAAAATCAAAATGTGTGCGAGAAGGGAAAGTTTATGTTGGTTCTTGTAACACCGCACTATTCTCTCACGTCTTTTAGACTCTGCTATGGTGAATTTTCAGTTTCTCTAATCACCTATTTTAAGGTTGAACATTTGCTAGTTTTTACTTTCAGATGTTGCTGTAGAAACTGAATCATAAAAATAAAATATTAATTCACCTTCTTGCTTGAAACATTTTCTGAAAAACGAAGCAGTAGAATATTTTGACAGTGTCCGTCAGGCACGAAATTTTTAAGAGAAGGATGTTTGTCAAAATACATAAAATCATAGTAATGAAATTGCGTTTAAACAGTTGTTGTCGATAAAATTTCAATTGTCCAAGGAAATGATGCATGTTTATTAAATTGATATTGATCTCTAAGGAAAGAGAAACGGCCAAGCAAATCTGGAACGCTTTCATGAGGAAATTAAATTTATCGCCGCCAGGTACTGTAGAAAAACTGTAACTGTTTCTAATCAATGGTTTTAGCTCTCGTATTGCAAAACATGGGCGTAGTTTGCAAATCAATAATTTATTGTATTTGAAGGTTTCAATATGCATCACATGATGCATCAAACACAGCAGTGAAAATTTTAACAATAATTTTTATTTCGACGGAAGCTCTCCTTTACTTGCATTCACACATAAAAGGGAAAATTGGCTTTTAAAATAGAAGATGCTGGACTTATCAGGGCCGCATAATAGCCTTTCGGTTACAAATATCTGTAGAGTTGAATAAATGATAGATTACAGGAAGTGCATATGGATTTGACTGGATACTTTTGAGTACTCACCTAAGTAGGAATTATCCGAGCTAATTGATGGACAGGCGTTAGCGAAAAAATACTTGTGCTCCAACTATGATCCGTTTGCAGAAAACTTATTAAAGAAGATGATTCCAACCTTATTTACCCTACCGCCTCCTTTTAAGCAGAAAAGTTACTCAGCGCCCCCCCTGCAATTTTTCCTTCTTAAGATTCCAAAAACAGATGCACTGACACATTTACGTCCTTTGATGAATATACCGGGTGTGGCAAAAAGAATCACCCGATTTGAAATGAGTATATTATGAAAAATATTGAACATAGAAACTTAAAATTAATTTTATATTACATGGCTAATCATAAAGTGTTTTTTACAAACCAAATTGAAGGTGCTCCATACGTCAACCTTTGGATGCACGATATATGTCTACATGGTAGACAAATTCGTCCCAAACTTTTGCGAGCGTGTCTGCATACACTGCTTCCACGGCTGTTATGCGTACTCAGGCAACCCGTGTCTTGGAATTGTTTATACCATCGCCTAATGCTCTGAGAGGTAGGAACTTCAATCTACCAGGGTTTTATCGACGACAATCACTCTGAACAGTTGTTACTGACTCACACTTCGCAAATCGTAGAATACAAAACGATTTCTCATGTGCAGTCGCCATCTTTACAAACACTGGAGTGGCGGGCGAAAGAAGAGCGTTAGCGCTACTTGTTGGCAACTACGTGAAACTCGAGATTTCCCACTTTCTGCCTATACATTATTCGATCAAAGCGGATTAAAAGATGAATAGTTACGATTTTTTAAAATCGGATGATTCTTTTTGTAACAACCTGTATATTTCTACCAATGTCTTGCAACATGGTAAAGAAATATGTCGTAAGTAAGACATATTGAACATAGAAATTATAAAATAATTTATTAAAACCAACCATTGTAACATTCGCATTACACACACAAAATGAAGATAGCGAAGGGAAATATTGGAATTAAAATTACGAAAAACTTTAAAACTAATCCTAAAGCGAAGAATGAATTTGGTGGGCTGCTATCAGTTAATTAACGTTCGGCACTTTTTTTTTTTTTTTGCCAGCACCATTTTTAAACCATCACGATTAGCGATGTATTCTGTTTCTGTTTTTAATAAGTTGATTTGCGATGACTCTGAACACATGTTCCATTTAATAGGATGAAAGAAATGCAATTAAAAACTTTTGATCTATAACCTATAATCTAAGTTAAAGAATCGGTACCCGATTTTGCAGCCAAAAATGTTGGTACCTGAGTTTCAGCACCCCTCTATTATGTCTTGGATCAGCACTGCCCTCCCTGGATCTTCACAGTGCCCACCAGGGGACGGTTCCGCCTAAAACTTTCCTTCACTGCTTTAGAGAGATGAAAATCGGAAGTTAATATTCTCAAATCGTACTGTTGAAGTTCCGGTAAACTTGAACACATTTGTAATTGTGATTAAGAATGTACAATCTCTATATATATAACAGTTCCCTAACTGACTGACAGATAACGCACACACCAAGCCGCTGGACCTAAAGGGCTGAAATTTTGCATTCTTGGTATGGTGTGGGGGTGCACTAAGAAAGATTTTTAAAAAAATTCTTCTTAGATTTTTTTAAATTAAATTTTTAAACTGTTTTTGTAACATTCTTTAAAGTTTGTATTTGAAGGTTAAGATTGAAGATTACACTCAGAAGATTAATAAATTTAAGGTTATAAAATTTATATCACGAGAAAGATCGCAAAAATTCCTTTAAAATGAAATCTTTTTCGAAACTTTACCTTCATTTTATGATTTTTGATGTCTTTTTAAAGGTTAATTTTTAAAATTTAATTTATTATAGACTGATCACGTGGTCTCTCTTCTCTTTGTGATACTTTAAATTAATTTTGCGTCACGTGCATAACAACGAAATAAATTGTTAAAAATTATTAAAATACGGATAAAGATAAAATTTAACCACTAGACTAATTAAGATGGAAGTTTTTTAAGAATTTAATTCAAATAAGTATGTTTTATGGATATTATACATACAAATTAATTGCATATATTGACCATTGTATTTAATTTGAATATTTTCTTCTACTTTATTTTGTCTATAAAAATATCCGTTACGATATATATATATATATATATATATATATATATATATATATATATATATATATATATATATATATATATATATATATATATATATATATATATATATATATATATATATATATATATATATAATTGAAACAATAACCTTTCACTTTCATTAAATTAAACGCCTATTCGAAATCCTTTCATTTTATGTCAATAACGTATCGTCCCTTAATCTAAAATTTGATCTAGAGATAAACTAAGTGATCGATTATACACTGCTGGCCACCCAAATTGCAACACCAAGAAAGACAAAAGATATCACAACAAAATTTATTTTGTAGATAACATGTTCACCAAGTATCAAATGATTAAATTTATAGACTTCTGTGAAGTGTGGTTCCTGCCAAAATCAGTACCCAGAGTAGCCGCCATTGTTGGAGATCACCGCTGCCACACGCCTCATCATTGATTCAAAGAGACTTTGGATGAGTTCTTGGGGTACAGCAGACCAAGCAGCTTCCACACGTTCCCAAAGTTGATCTGCTGTGGCAGCTGGGGATGGAATCTGGGTCAATCGTAGAGCAACCATGGACCACATGTTTTCTATCGGCGAAAGATCCGGAGAGCGAGGCGGCCAGGGAAGCAATTCAATCTGGCGATTGACGAAGAACCGTTGGACAATGCGTGCCACGTGTGGTCGCGCATTATCCTGTTGAAATATGGCTGTGGGCAAGCCCTGGAGGTAAGGAAGGACAACTGGCTCCAACACCTCGGAGATGTAGCGCTGGCTGTTTAAAGTACCGGCAATGCGTACTAGAGGTGTGCGAGAGTGATATCCAATACCGCCCCATACCATAATACCCGGTGCAGGACCAGTGTGGCGGTGCATAACGCAGCTGTTCAGCATCCTCTCTTCACGGTATCTCCAGACTCGAATGCGACCATCGTGGTGTTGCAGACAGAAGCGTGACTCGTCAGTAAAGACAATTTCATTCCATTCTGCCGTCCACATCCTTCTGTCATCGCACCATTGGCGGCGGAAACGTCTGTGGTTCTGCGTCAAGGGTAGACAAAGCAATGGACGTCTTGCGGACAGACCACTCTGCTGTAAACGGCGTCGAATGGTACGCGCAGACACTGGATGATGCGTTACAGACTGCATGTGCTGTGCTATGGTTCGTGATGTGACTGAGAGATCCGTCACTGCCATGCGCACAATTTGCCTGTCATCACGTGAAGTGGTGCGCTGAGGTGGATGCGATCGAACACGCCGGTCCGTCGTACCCTCCTGCATCCAATGATCACATATCCGCATTACAGTTGTTTGGTTCCGTCCAACACGACTACCGATTTCCCTGAAAGATAATCCACAATCTCTGTAGGCCACTATCCTTCCTCTGTCGAACTCGGATACTTGATCAAAAGATGATCCCTGTTTTCGACGAGGCATAATTGATCGTTTTTTTGAAAAAAAACCACAAGAAAAACACTATTGCCGAACTTGAAATCGTCGAAATCTCCAAGCCTTAAATAGCGCTTTGAAGTGGCGCCACAGGCGCGCGTGATGTGCGTCTGCGCTGAAATTCTAATCATTTGCATATCTCACCTTCGCTAATGCATGTTGTAAATTTCATGTTATTTGCATGTTTCCTTCAGGGTGTTGCATTTAAAGTAGCCAGCAGTGCATTTTACCCTAATCCACGTGTAAAGAGAAATCTTTTATAACATCGAATGTTCCAGGCGTCTGATGCAATATCACCTCATATGACGTGTGAGATCATATGTCTTCAACTGGCCAATTAGAATTTTAATGTATACTTCGTCGAGAGATCAGCGTCTTTTTGGGCTTTTGAGTGTCTGTCACTGAATGGGAAACATGCACAACTTTTAGTTCTACGTTCTTTTGCTTTATCCTGTGCTGTTCCGACAGTTTTGCGGTATGATAGTCCTGAAATAAATTTGAACTGGGATTCTAATGAAATGTAACTAAACCATAGAAGTATTCCAAAATAAAGAGACTGTACAAACAACAATTCGGATGTTTGTGTTCCTCGACTGGATTATCTGCTTTTAAGTCCTCACCAGCTACTCCGCCACTACTAAACCCCG
Organism: Dolomedes plantarius; assembly: GCA_907164885.2. Taxonomy (NCBI): domain Eukaryota; kingdom Metazoa; phylum Arthropoda; class Arachnida; order Araneae; family Dolomedidae; genus Dolomedes; species Dolomedes plantarius. The sequence goes on from OU015490.1 coordinate 73,844,701, forward strand.
GATCACGGAATACTACGAGTTCACTGTCCTGTTGTTTATCGCCATCGTTATCATTACATATATATATATAGTGTATATATATATATATATATATATATATATATATATATATATATATATATATATATATATATATATATTTGGCATTAATTGCATACATTAAACCGTTGTATTTAATTTAAATGTACTCCGTATTGAAGCACTGGTATTCAGCTAATAATGGCATATGCATTCTTTAAGTGATTTAAATTTTAACATTTTCTGTGATTTACTATGCAGTACATTAAATATTACGAACTCAGTTACTTAAAAAAAGAAATGGAAACATTTTCTATAGACAAAGTTAATGTAGCTTCTTGTACTATTGCACCGTAATTGCATGTAATTTTGACTCTGGTACGGTGAAATTTACGTTCCCCAATTCATGTATTTCAATCTTGAATGTTTGATTGTTTTTTAGCTTCAGTTGTTACCAGAAGAAGTTAATCAAAAAATAAAGTACTGATTCATATTTTTTCTGAAAAGTATTTCTTTAAAATAAAGCGTCTGAATATTTTGCCAGTGTACATCAGGCATGTGATTCCTAAGAGAATAATGTTTACCAAAATACATTAGTGATATTGAAGAAAGTTAAATTAAAAGATTTCTCGTCAATAATGTTTCCTTTTTTGATAAATTATCTATGTTAATTTTATCGATTTTCGCCCTTTTCCCCGATACGGATATAGTACTTGACCCAGACGGGATATATCTTCTGTTGCTGGGATTGAGAACTGGAACGACGGTTACAGTCAGAGATCACATTTACTTAACCTTTAGCTTACGGGGCCGATTCCCTGTTTAGAATTTCATACCCCCTTTTAAAGAACAGCCATTAAGGGTGTTATATGTATGTATCTATGTATCTATCTATCTCTCTCTCTCTCTCTCTCTCTCTCTATATATATATATATATATATATATATATATATATATATATATATGTGTGTGTGTGTGTGTGTGTGTATGTATGTATGTATCAATTGGTCTCGTGTTCTTGAGATACATGCTATCCCACCCCTTAAGGAAAAGGTTAAGGCAGTTTCCCCAACGGAAACTCTTTGGAGTTTCCGTTGGAGAAGTTGACGCAATATCCATTGAGTTACCACTAGATGGCGTTACTAATGTACTGATTTCTTCCTCGTCAGCCACTTTTCGGCGTTTAAGCCTTTTCCTCATGCGTTTGGCAGCGGTGAGCATCTTTTTTTTTTTTTGGAATTCCTAGACTCCAGTCCCTTTATTGTATTCCGTTTCCCCTGGTTTTGATAACATATACGCTTCATATGTGCTGACATTTATAAAAACATATAGCAGAGGTCACTTCAGACATTTCTAAGAGCTATAACTTTCAGATATTGTAACGAATTTTTACTAATTTGTATGCGTTACACAGTTCTGATTGAGAGGAAACCGCAGTCACCTCACTTGTGTAGCTACGACACGTGGTACGTGCGCTACGGGTACCCGAAGACCCTACACTGACGCAATTAAGCATAAGATTACCCTCATCTCGCCAAACACCTCACGAGCACGCGCGCTGTATTCTGTGATTATAAGTTTGGTTATCTGGCTTTCAGACGGGTTGTCACTTGTTACTATCCCCTAATAAGTTTCTGAGTGTAAATTACTACAGTCGAACCCCGTTATAACGAACTTCAAGGGACCAAAGGTTTTGTTCGCTTTATCCGGTGGTTCGCTATATCCGAATCATTAAGAAAAATGCTAGAGTTCACAAAATGTATAACTCATTAGTTGCAATTGAAATTCAATAAAGATGTATTAAAAAATGATAAAATGTATAAAAAATAATCCTTAATGAGTTAAATCGACTAAAATCGATGACATTAAACTGACAGAATACAATATATAACGACCTCACGGATATAACGAACGAAAATTTTGGACCCGCCGTTTTCCTATTGTACATAATTTAATTAGTGTTGTGTCAATTTAATGTAATCGATTTTAGTCGATTTAACTCTTTAATGATCATTTTAATAGACTTTATCATTTTTAATACATCTTTATTGAATGCAAATTGCAACTAATGAGGTATACATTTTGTGAACTCTAGCAGTTTTCTTAACGGTTCGGATATTGCGAACCACCAGATAAAGCGAAAAAACCTTTGGTCCCTTAAAGTTCGTAATAACTGGGTTCGACTGTACTAATTAAATTCCGTACAATAAGAAAACGGCGGAACCAAAATTTTCCATCATTATATCCGCTAGTTCGTCATAAACCGGGTTCACTATAACGGGGTTTGACGGTACTAATTTCGTTACACCCCAATTCCAGAAATGACACCCATATGCGACTAATTCGAAATTCGTATTCTACGTAGATAAAAAATTTAATACCTTAGTCGAAGTAAACTTTTCAGTTCTTGCATTCACACATGAAAGGAAAAGAGGGCTTTTAAAAAAGAAGGTGCTAAATAAATCGTAGCTAGAGATGCGACATCGATGTCGATGTTTTGATAAAGACATCGATTTATTGAAGTCGATTTTTTTAAACATCGATGTTTTGTGCTCGATGTTTTAAGTTGTATTGATGGATATTTAATGAAAAAGTACCATAATAAAAAAACCACGTAGCATAATTTTCACACTCAGTAAATGAAAGTCTGAATTCTGAAAAGTATGAATACAAAAGGGTGAACGATACCCTAGCAACGAGACAAATGGCAATTAACTACCAATGACCCAATCAGAGCGCTTGGAATGTGCTCGACACTCCAGAACATTCCATGGGGTTTCCTTTTATAAATAGTATAAACACGAGCGGCGATTTAAGTTTTTGTTTTGTTCTGATATTATATAAGTTAACATTAATTAATATTAAGATGCCTCTCAAAAGTACCGTTACTAAACCAGTTTTAAAGAATGGATGTTCAAAAACATCGATAGTTTTGGGGTGATGTTTTATTAGCATCCATGTTTCAAAACATCGATGTTTTGTTGTCGATGTCGCATCCCTAATCGTAGCTGCATAACAGTATTTATATTTAAAAATTCCTACTGGGAGAAAGTTGAACAAACGACAAGAATTTGGACCGTTGTAATGGGCAACATCAGATAAATAAGGAAAAAAATATACAGAGATTACTTATTTAGATGTCCACTCCTATTTTCCCCTTTAAAAATATGGGGGGGGGGGGAAATAGCTAGCGGAAGTTTTTATTTCTTAGTAATTCCAGGAAAGAGTGAACCTAGAGTTCCATTTCTTTGCTTCTGAAAGGATACTTTTGAACGTCGCTGAAAAAAAATTCTCACTCTACTGTTCATTCAGAAATACGATGGGTAGACAAAGATGATTAGACAAAGAGACCAGTGGGTGTTTTTTCGTATCTTTATTATCGGATTCAAACGTTTTATACCCCACCCATTCTGTTAGACGATAAGGTACCAAATATTTATGTTATGTAACTTAATACGAGTTTGGCTTTCACCATTAAAGAATCCGAATCAAACGTTTTGTGATACAGTCACTGCGAAGTCATTAATCGATAAATATTTTCTGCGTTATCAAATATTACTTGTAAAGGAAAATCATCCCAACCATAAGAGGAATAAGTTTTGTCTTCTCTGCATCTCAAAAGTCTGAGTCAAAAGTTTTGTAACGCAATCAGTCCGTAAGTCAACAAGCCACCAAAGATAACGAATATGAAGCTCTTTTTCAAATCAGTAAAACCCCCGACGGTGAGAGCAATGGGTTTTTTCTTCATCATCAACTCCATTTGCTTGTGTAATAAACTGTGTTCTGTTTGAAGACACTGAAGAACATTGTCTTCGTATATCTCATTCAAAATATTTTTCAGATTCTCCATTTCTTCAGGTATCCTTGCCGCCAGATACACGGTTACGGTGAAGTAAAACATGTTGAGGCCCAACGTTACTGCTGTTTCAGTCTTGGTGAAATTGCCATTGTTTTCCATTATGAGCATAGCAGATAACATGAATATCATAATGACATGTTTCAGAACTAAAAAAAACACGAATGAAGAAAACGACGCTTTCAAAAGGTCCGTGCAACGCCACACTGTGAAACACTTCTGCAGTAAGTTGCTCGCTACATCCATCTCAGAGTTGTAGAAAAATTCCTTTCTATTACTTTGTATTTTATGTCTGACAGATGATATGATATTTCCACACTCGTAACAAACGGCACAGAAAACGACGTTCTGGACCATGGGTATTAAGTTTGTTATTGCAGTGTTCAGTATATAAGTGATTAAACAGGTAGAAATGGTCACACGGCGATCTGCAAAGGAGAACAAAGTGTAGTATTCGCAAAAGTGTTCGCCATAGACAAAATAGATAAATGGTGATGACAACTGTGATATAATTGTGAATGGCATGATGGTATACATTATATAATATACAACGTTCGATTTACTACCGGTTGAAAGACAGGATATTTCTTTTCTCAGTATTTCAAGCTTGCCAGATTTCCTTAATAAACAAATGTGCATAAAAACGGAGGTGAAAAGAGATAAAAGAAAAGTTGGAGTATAATATGACCACTCAAAATATAATAAGTATATTAAAAACAGCGACATGGAGCATAATGCAGATATGGCGAAAAAAATAAAGAATAGTATCTTGATTTTGTTTCTTTTTCTTGCATAACTAGGATTAATCCCCATAATTTGCAGTATAAACCAAAAAACTCGCAGTTCCTCTTTTTTAATTGATAAATGCACAATTACCATACTTATTCTATTTCACTTTTGAGATCTCTCTCGAGTCAAACTGTTGCACTGATCGTAAAATTGAAAATAAGTGACAATATTCGTCGATTACTGCAATGAAATGTGCATGTTTACGACGCTATTACATTAAAATAAAGAAAACATTCATGAAAACAAAATAATGCAAAATATGACTTAAATGTGACGTTACTGCGAATTCACTAATAGGTACGATACTGTGGTTCCCGTAATTGATGGACATATTTGTAAACAATATATATATATATATATATATATACATATATTTCGTTTATTCATATCCCAAAAACATTTTCTATTTATCAGGTTATGTATGAACATAACATATAAATATCATTGCTAAAAGGTTCCGCTTACTGTCATAGCTCCCGGCATCACTTTAGAGTTTATCTTTCGTATCCATCAACGTTTGCCCGTTCTCCAGGGCAGGCGTTATGAATTCGGATCACCTCCTAACTTGTCATGGACTTAACAGAATCTCCCAGAGAAACGGAGACATCGGCAAATTGTATTTGGGATGCAAGGACCAGTATGAACTCTCTTTGTGACTGGACTTTTTGATTGTGTATGTTTTTCTAGTTTATTTTGTTTCTAGTTTTCATTGTTGGTTTCTAGTTTATATTGCTGCTTAGTTTTGTTTTGCTTCCTGATCCTTTGTAACGTCGTGGGCTGACTGATCTATATGGATTAATTTCCAGAATAAAGCCATATGTAACATACGCACACTTCTGTATCCGTTTGACCAATCGATTTAAACTTATTCCTTTAGAGAGATGAAAAATTCCTGATGTAAATAATCTCAAATCTGAATGTTCAATTTCTAGTAACTTTTGCTTTGGGCACAGTAGCATATCATCGAAATTATCCAAATACCTTCGCAAAACATATGCAAGCATATGTATCGTTTAATGTGCGAATTTAATTATAAACATTTCTGTGACTTACCAGGCAATCCACTTTCAATCGCTCATAACTTTTTCAGTACATGTATATCCCTGGCTTGTTTCATTTATTTTCCCTTGGTCCATAAGTCAGGTACTGACATTCTTTGATATGCATTAAAATGTATTGCCCACTCAGTCACTTAACAAAAAAATCAAAACGTGTGCGAAAAGGAAAAGTTAATGTAGGTTCTTGTAACACCGCACTATTCTCTCACGTCTTTTAGACTTATGGTGAATTTCCAGTTTCTCTAATCCCCTATTTTAAGGCTGAACATTTGCTACTTTTTACTTTCAGATGTTGCTATAGAAACTGAATCATAAAAATAAAACATTTATTCACCTTCTCGCTTGAAAACTTTTCTGAAAAATGAAGCAATGGAATATTTTGACAGTGTTCGTCAGACACGAAATTTTTAAGAGAATTATGTTTGTCAAAATACATAAAATCATAATAAGGAAATTACTTTTAGAGATTTCTTGTCGATAAAATTTCATTTGTCTAACGAAATGATGCGTGTTTATAATATTGATTTTGAGCTGTAAGGAAAGAGAAAGGGCCAAGCAATTCTGGAACGCTTTCATGAGGAAATTAAATGTATCGCCTCCAAGTTCTGTAGAAACTGCCAATAAAATAATGGGAAATTTACCCCCAGAAAGTAAAAACCCTAGCCCACCATTTCACCATTGTGGCATTGACTTTTGCGATCCATTCTTCATCAAGTACAAAAATGATGGAAAAGTAAGAGTATTAGAAATTAAAACCTTATCAGGTGTTTGTTATCCGATTAATTTCGGAAATTTGTCCTCTTCCCATAGAAGAAAATTTATAATTTGTAATTTTGAAACTGTCATTTGCATTATTAGTATTTACCTATTGTTATATGTATAGTGTATCTTGAAAGTAATTTTAGTGTATACCATTTGTTTATTTAGCATTGTGTATCCTTATACTATTGAATGTTGGTACATGTCAAAGGGGGCCGGTATGTTACGACTTACCTTGGCATTAGTAAAAGCCCTCCAACCTTGGCGCGCCACTAGAAAAACTTTGATGTTTGCTGATGCCAACAGTTAAGTTTATGAAAATGTTCTGAGTAGTCGCATTTTACTATTAGTGGTATTGGTCCACTATTTGCTTCGGTTATATAGGTAACCAAATTACTATAGTGTCATATTGATGGAAACATTTGTATATAATGTACATCATCACCAATAGTAGGTCGCCGATCATAGGCGAAGGTTGTTGAACAGTATGGTCTGTGATAAATAATTGTTCATCGCAGTATGGTCTGCATTGGTCTTGCCATAGGGTAAACTATTTACTTGTTATGTTTGTTTGTGTGTGTTAATAAGACCACTAAAAAGACATTGCAGTTTTTAATTAGAAAAATATAGAATGCATTCCATTTACGAAGGAACAAAGACTCTTAAAAAATATTTTGCAGTTTTGTAAAAGATCAAGTGCATAGGCTAGATCAAAATCTTTTGTTTCCATCAACTTGCTTAATGGATTAATGGAATTTAGTATTTTATGCGAAATAACTATTGAACACAAAAACTTAAATTGTTTAATACAATTTAATAAATCCGAGGCCTCGTCTCTTATTAAATTATCATTTTCTTGGTTCTCGTAAATTCTTATCAAGGCGTTTTATTTGTTTTTCATTATCATCCTCTAACCATTCCGTATTTTTTTTACAGGTATAATCGGACTTGATGTTGGTTTATCAGAGTCGTCATTTGTTTTGGTACAACTCTGGATATAATTTTTTAACGCGTCAGCTTTTATTTTTGCCTTTCGGCTTCCTTTTCAAGCCTTCTTTTTTTGTGCTGGTAACCAGACAGTTTTCTTTGACCGTAAGACATTCTGGAAGAGGCACGCACATAAATCAAATAATGTAAACTATAAAATAATGAAAAAAATAAAGATTTATCCTTGTTCTAAATAAGCTAAAACCGTAATTAACATAACTTCAAAATTATATTCCCGTCAATCGACATAAAAAATATTTATGAGCTACACAAAATATTTTTCGTATCCTGTGAGCGTAAAGAAAGTTTAGTGTTATTATATATGTATTTTATAATAACAAATGTTTCAGCAAATCATAAATAGTCATTAAAAACAATTTTATAATTCTTGATTTTCAGATTTTATTCAGTTCAATTAGTCAAATATATTATTAGAAAACGCGTTTTGTCAAAGCAATGAACCTAACAAATATCTTATATAATCGTTCAAATAATTATTTTCAAAAAACAAAAATATAAATAATTATACCTATAGAATACAATCAAATTTGATACAATAATTTATTGATTCATTAAACAGCCTTTTTGGATAAATTAAATATTTATTTTACTTAAAAACGCTTTCATTGTTACGATTCGATTATCGATTTACGTTAAAGTAGTATCTATCAAACTAAACAACAGCTTAATTATAGATGAATTTACCTTTAAAAATTAAGAAATCGCTCTAAAGTAAATTTAATGAATTTCCACTTGTTATCACTATCGACATAATATCAAGAATAATGCTATTGTGTAATGAAACCGCTCTTTTATAATTAGAGGTAATAAGCAAGTCTATGCATGTTCAAACACAAGTAGAAGCAGCGCTCTGCTCACGTGCTAAGGCTATTCTGTTCAGAGAAGTATATGTACACTGGTATAAGAAATTAAGAGAATTTGCAGACTTGGTCGATTATCTCTAGAACTACTGTACCGATTTTAATGAAATTTGATATGTACATACATTGATACAATACAAAACAAATAACCATTCAATAATTGTAATTCTCACACATGATCGTGCGTAACACTCGTTGGAGTCGGAAGGTATGAAACAGCGGTTGCAGAATAAACAAAAAATAGGTAAAAGACAGAGCGCTTGGAATGTTCTCGACACTCCAGAACCTTCCATGGGGTTTCCTTTTATAAAAAGTATAAACACGAGCGGCCATTTAAATTTTTGTTTTGTTTTGGTATTATATAAATTAACGTTAATTAATATTAAGATACCTCTCAAAAGTACCCTTACTAAACCAGTTTTAAAGAATGGATGTTCAAAAACATCGATGGTTTTGGGGCAATGTCTTATTAGCATCGATGTTTCAAAACATCGATGTTTTGTTGTCGATGCCGCATCCCTAATCGTAGCTGCATAACAGGATTTCGATTTAAAAATTTCTACTGGGAGAAACTTGAACAAACGGCAGGAATTTGGACCGTTGTAAGGGACCGTATCGCAACATCAGATAAATAAGGAAAAAGATATACAGAGATTACTTATTTAGATGTCCCCTCCTATTTTAACCTTTAAAAATATAGGAGGGGGTGTAAATAGCTAGCGGAAGTTTTAGTTTCTTAGTAATTCCAGGATAAAGTGAACCTACAGTTTCATTCTTTGGTTTCTGAAAGGATACTTTTGAACGTCGCTGGAAAAAATTCTCACTCTACTGTTCATTCAGAAATACGATGGGTAGACAAAGATGATTAGACAAAGAGACCAGTGGGTGTTTTTTCGTATCTTTATTATCGGATTCAAACGTTTTATACCCCACCCATTCTGTTAGACAACAATGTACCAAATATTTCAGTTATGTAACTTAATACGAGTTTTGCTTTCACCAGTAAAGAATCCGAATCAATTGTTTTGTGATACAGTTACTGCGAAGTCATTAATCGATAAGTATTTTCTGCGTCATCAAATATTACTTGAAAAGAAATATCATCCCAACCATAAGAAGAATAAGTTTTGTCTTATATGCATCTCAAAAGTCTGAGTCAAAAGTTTTGTAGCGCAATCAGTCCGTAAGTCAACAAGCTACCAAAGATTACGAATATGAAGCTCTTTTTCAAATCAGTAAAACCCCCGACGGTAAGAGCAATGGGGTTTTTCTTCATAACCAACTCCATTCGTTTGTGTACTAAACTGTGTTCTGTTTGAAGACACTGAAGAGCATTGTCTTCATATATCTGATTCAAAATCTTTTTGAGATTCTCTATTTCGTCAGGTATCCTTGCCGCCAGATATACAGTCGTGGTGAAGTAAAATATGTTCAAGCCAAGCCTTAGAACCCTCTCTATCAGAATGAAATCGATGTTGTTTCCCTTTACGAGCAGTGTAGATAACATGAAGATTTCCATGACATGTCTCAGAACTAAAAAAAAACGAATGAAGAAAACGACTCTTTCAATAGGTCCGTGCAACGCCACACTCTAAAACACTTCTGCAGTAAGTTGCTCGCTACATCCATGTGACAGTTGTCGAAAAATTTCCTTCCATTACTCTGTATTTCATGTCTGACAGATGATATGATGTTTCCCTACTCGTAACAAACAGCACAGAAAACGCAGTTCTGAACCACGGGTATGACGTTGTTTATTGCAACGTACAGTACGTAAGTGATGCAACACGTAGAAAAGGTTACACGAGGATCTGCAAAAGAGTACAATTTGTAGTATAAGCATAACGGCTCGCCATAGACTAAATAGATAAATCGTAATGACAATTCTGTTATAATTTTGAATACCATGATGGTATACATTATATAATATGCAACGTTCGATTTACTGCCAGTTGAAAGATAGAAAATTTTTCTTCTGAGTAGTTTAAGCTTGCAAGATTTCCTAAATAAACAAATGTACATAAAAACGGAGGCAGAAACCGATAGAATAGAAGTTAGCGTAAAATATAAACACTTGATATGTAATATTTTTTTAAAAAACAGCCACAGGGGGCATAATGCAGATATGGTGAAAAAAATAAAGAAAGGCATCTTGGTTTTGTTTATTTTTCTTGCAGTATTAGAATTAATCCCCATAATTTGCAGTATAAACCAAAAAACCCGCAGTTTCTCTTTTTTTCTTGATAAATACACAACCGCCATGCTTATTCTATTTCACCTCTGAGGTCTCTTTCGAGTTAAACTGTTGCACTGATCGTTAAAATTAAAAGTAAGTGAAAATATTCATCGATTACTTTAACAAATTTTGTATGTTTACCACGTTATTATACTAAAATTGAGAAAACATATATAATAACAAAATAATGCAAAGTATGATTTAAAAATGATGTTATTGCCTATTCACCAGTAGCTACGATACTGTGGTTTACATAATTGATGGACATATTTGTAAACATGCTATATATATTTACATACATATTTCGTTTTTACATATCCCCAAAACATTCCATTTTTATTAGATTATATATGAATAGAATATATTAATACCATTTCAAAAATTTCTCCATTAATGTCACTTTTCCTTAAAACATTTTAGAGTTTATCTTTAATATCAGTTCGTACTTTGCACCCGATGTCAACTCGTTCCTTTAGAGAGAGGAAATATGAAATCCTCAAATTTTAATGTTAAAGATCTGGTCACCTCAAACACACTTGTAGGTCTGGTTTAGGGTACAGTACCACAACCTCGAAATTATCACAATACCTGTTCAATGCATATGCAAGTATATATATTGTTTAATGAGAGATTTTAATTATAACCATTTTTGACACTTAGTAAAAAATCTTGATAACTTTTTTTCAGTACATAGCTATTCCTTGCTTGTTTCACTTATTTTACTTTGTTCCATGTGTCAGGTTTTTACTTTCTTTGGTATTCATCAAAATATATTGAAAGTCCAGTCACTTAAAAAAATCGAAACATTTCCTATGCGGGAAAGTTAATGTAGATTTCGGGTTCTAACACCATACCATTCTTTCACGTCTTTTAGACTCTGGTATGATGAAAATTCAGTTCCTCTATCCGTGTCTTTTAATGTTGAATTTTTACGTTTCTACCTTCAAATGATACTATAGAAACTGCATCATAAAAATAAAATATTGTTTCACCTAATCTCTTTAAAAAATTAAATAGAAATTTTAATTATAAAAATTTGTGACACTTAGTAGACAATTCCCTCTCAATCGCTGAGAACTTTTTTCAGTACATAGCTTTTCCTTGCTTGTTTCACTTACTTCCCTTTGGTTTGGTTTGTACCATTCTTTCACCTCTTTTAGACTTTGGAATGATGGAAATTCTTTTCCTCTATCCGTGTCTTTTAATGTTGAATGTTTGCCAGTTTCTACCTTCAGATGATACTATAAAAACTGAATCATAAATATAAAATATTATTTCACCTAATCTCTTTAAAAAATTGAATAGAGATTTTAATTATAACAATTTGTGACACTTAGTAGGCAATTCGCTCTAAATAGCTGATAACTTTTTTCAATACATAGGTGTTCCTTGCTTGTTTCACTTACTTCTCTTTGATCCATGTGTCAGATTTTGCCCTTCTTTGGTATTCTTTAAAATATATTGAAAACCCAGTCAATTAAAAAATCGAAACATTTCCTAGACGGGAAAGTTAATGTAGGTTCGTTATTCTAGCACCATACCATTCTTTCGCCTCTTTTAGACTCTGGAATAATGAAAATTCAGTTCCTCTATCCATGTCTTTTAATGTTGAATGTTTGCCAGTTTCTACCTTCAGATGATACTATAGAAACTGAATCATAAAAATAAAATATTGTTTCACCTAATCTCTTTAAAAAATTAATTAGAGATTTTAATTATAAAAATTTGTGACACTTAGTAGACAATTCGCTCTCAATAGCTGATAACTTTTTTCAGTACATAGCTGTTCCTTGCTTGTTTCACTTACTTCCCTTTGGTTTGGTTTGTACCATTCTTTCACCTCTTTTAGACTTTGGAATGATGAAAATTCAGTTCCTCTATCCGTGTCTTTTAATGTTGAATGTTTGCCAGTTTCTACCTTCAGATGATACTATAAAAACTGAATCATAAAAATAAAATATTGTTTCACCTGATCTCTTTAAAAAATTAATTAGAGATTTTAAGTATAACAATTTCTGACACTTACTAGGCAATTTGCTCTAAATAGCTGATAACTTTTTTCAGTACATAGCTGTTCCTTGCTTGTTTCACTTATTTCCCTTTGGTCCATGTTTCAGAGTTTGCCGTTCTTTGGTATTCATTAAAATATATTGAAAACCCAGTCACTTAAAAAACTCGAAACATTTCCTTGACGGGAAAGTTAATGTAGGTTCGTTCTTCTAACACCATTCCATTCTTTCGCCTCTTTTAGACTCTGGTATGATGAAAATTCAGCTCCTCTCTCCTTGTCTTTTAATGTTAAATGATTGCCAGTTTCTACCTTCAGATGATACTATAGAAACTGAATCATAAAAATAAAATATTGCTTCACCTAATCTCTTTAAAAAATTTCTGAAAAACGGAGCAACAGAATATTTTAACAGTGTCTATCAGGCACTAAATTTTTTAAAGAATCATGTTTGTCAAAACACACAAAATCACAGTAATGAAATTGCGTGTAAAGAGTTCTTGTCGATAAAGTTTCAATTGTCGAAAACAAATTATCTCTTCTATTTCTATTGATTTTAGGCTCCAAACCAGCAAATCAATAATTTGTTGCATTTGAAGGTTTTAATATACATGACCTGGTTCCATAAACACAGAAAGAAAACAATTTTAAAAAATTTCATTGTACAGGGACAATTTTTTTTTAGAATATTTCCTGTTCATATAAAAAGGCTTTACCTTTGAGTGGTGAATGTGATCATTAAAATTAGTATTGATGTACCAAATTTAATTTTTTTAGTTTCTTTATTGTGTGTATAGCGAGTCATAAGCAAATTACTGGGATTAAATTGTTCATTTGATGAGCGAAGAGTTTTTTATATTTTTCTATGTTTTTAACCTTTGAATTCTGATAACATTGCCTTTGTACATGTTGAGGTTTAATTGAGCAAATTTCTGATGTTTAGATAATATCGAACTATCTTTTCTCGTAAACGCTCTAGAAATTGAGAGTCGACATGGTTTACTTCAATTTTCTAGTTGCTTTACGATGTGCATTGTTTGTCATAGTGAATACTTCAAAATCGTTATCAGTAATTATTGAATTTGTTTCGAGTTTTCGAGTTTTTAATATTTTTTCTGTGATTCGCCGTTAAAAATTCTACTGAATGTATTTTCTTACCCCTGCAAGAAAAGAGACACAAGCAAAAAAATTGGCAATTATGAGGTTATGTCATTGAAAAATATGTATGAAGTGTCCCCTCGTGCACGAAAAGCGACACATCTATATCTCGCAATTTGTCCAACAGTTGTATCAGTTTTAATGTAATGCTAGTTCAAGCCGTACAGTATACTTAAAGTTGGTATTCCTCAAATGCTGCATTTTTTAGTTGTATCACTTTTCTTACCGGGGAGAGATATAGTTGCCCGGATAGAAGTTTTTTTCAGCATTTACTTTTCATATAAAAAATCATTTACGCGGTGATTGGAGTCATTGAAATCAGTGTCGGAAAACCGCCAAACAAACGAAGCTTGCCAAGAAAAGGCGGCCAACACCCATACTCCTAGTAACTGGGACATAATGATCAGAAGTGCTTACCCAGCCAAGATAGTATCCAGTACCCCCAAAACCTCCACCCACTACTAGGGGAAGTCCAGAAAGATTAATGATGCCGGGGACCCCCAAGACGGCAACAGATTCCACGATTGCATTTCAGTCACCACACACCGCGACAAAGCCATTCCCCCCCAAAAAAAAGAAGTGAGGGGGGACTGGGAAGACATATACACCTCTTTCTACTGCAGACAAAAGTCGTAACACAATAACAGGGGTAGAAAAATAACAAGTGATCCCGATGAGTGTTCAAAATCTGGAGCCATGTCATTTTGCATTTTGTATCAGGACTTGTGAACATTATTGTTAGGACTGTGGCAGATTTACGTTCTTGCCATCTTGAAAACAGGTAGTATAGGAATGCTTTGGCGGTGATTTACACGGGAAGAAAATATTGCCAAACTTGATCAATAGTACCTTTGCTGATATTTAAACACTTGAACTGAGTCTTTTTATAGATTGTATTACAACTAATGTGATACAGTAATCACTTTGGTAGATTTGCGTTCCTGCCTTTTTCAGCATTGCCAAAGTTTAAAACAAATTAAGCAATATAGCCAATACCTTGGCGACGTGTAACAGAGATAAAAAAGTAATAAATTTAATCAATAAAAACCTTCGACGTTTTCTTTTATCGACGTATCTGTCCTACGAGGATCAGACCGAGTTCGGTCCTTGAAGGTAATAACTGACACAAGTATCTCCTAAAATTTTAACAATATTTTTCTTATTATTTAGTCGGATATCTTTCACAAATATGTAGCCATTAAAGGCAGTTATGTAAAAATTACAAATTTATTAAACCCATATTAGAGCATTTTACAAAGACTGTTATGAACAGACTTGTTGATTTCTTTTTTTCTTTTCTTTTTACAATTCACTGAAAAAAAATCATTTAAATTTATTTTGACATCAGAATAGGGACATTCACTTTATGAGATGATATCGTAAAAGTGTATTATTTCTGAGAAAATTAGAACATAAAAAAAACAAGGAAACCAGTGGATGGGTTGAAACTATTTTTTTTTATTTTACTATTGTTTTAGATGTCCATACAGCTATTGTAGACTATTTTATTCACAACAGAGGCACATGTTATTTTGGTGACATACTACTGGTTATGGAAACGATGACAGGTAGTTGTAGAAAATTAGTTGCATTCAGTCATCAATCAGAGGCTGAAACAAAAAAATTCCATTAGTGTCCAGTCATATTAATGTATAGTCACTACAAATGAAAAGCAAATGGCGGTTAATTTTGAAGTCTGATATACGTATATATATATATATTGAAACTGCTCTATAGCAGTCAGACGGTTCCGATAAAAATGGCCGTTTAGAGGGGTAGCCATCGAAAAGAGAATTTTTTCCTTAACATTTTACCTATGGAGTTTTCAATCTGGTTTGAACAAAATATAGTCATTTAGAGGGTTGGTTGTAGAATAGGGGTGGTCGGCTAGACACTCTCATATATAGATATAATATATATATATATATATATATATATATACAGGCACATTATAACTTTAAATATAACAAACAATTAAGAAATGCACAGTATGGTCCAGAATGCTGTACTTTATTGGATTTTGTCGAGTGCATAAAAATGCATAAATGCATCGAATAAACAAAGAAAAATTGAAAGTCTTTAGAATAGGTGATGAGACGCATTAATAAAATGTGTAAAATTTAGATGAATTAGAAAAAATTGGAAATTTTACATGAGAAACTTATTCATTCATTAAGTAATTACATATAAATTTTCAAATTACTTTACTAATTCTGTATTCTGAAAATTATGAACTCAATAAAATTTGTCGTTATAATACTGGTTACAACCTAATATCATCCAAGTTATGACATTTTTATAGTATAATTTACTTAAACTTAAGTTACATAAATCATTATCGAAATACCTACTTTGATTATCGGGGAGGAAGACACCTTTTGAAAAATTTATTTCCGCTATACTTTTACTAAATTGAGTGTATATAAGCTATTTCACGTATATTTTTCAATGAATCGACAATTTCAACCAACAAACGTATTTCACGAGTTAAAACAGAATTATATTTAAGTATAGACTTACTCTTTATGTATAAAAAGATAAGACTTACCTTCCTGATACAGGAGAGTGATTTAAAGAATTTTCTCACATTTTTAAATCGTTTTCGTCTGCGACGCTGAAAGAGAGTTAGAATGTTTTAGTATTAATTTGACTCATAATCAAGAACAAGACAAATTTCTATATACTCTTTATTGAGAAAAAAAAAGAATTCAACTCGTGCGGGTCTATAAAATACAATTTCATACCTGTTGATAACATTCTAATAAGTATTGATAATTCCTTATGAATCTTCTTTTGATATCAAATGAGTTTTAGGGCATGATTATTCTTGTAATAAGTTATATATTTAGCTTTTATATATATATATATATATATATATATATATATATAAACGTTACAAAAGGCGTGGTTCGCATTAAGCATTCAATTTAAGATTTTATTTATTCAACAAAATGTTCACAAATCGAGAAGGATTTTCGAGCATTGATTACCAATTGCACACAAATCTTTACAATCGACATTACTGTAGGAAATTTTAACAACCATCCTGTATTCAAAAAGCAAAATACCCTTAATCCTATTTTGACCCTTACCCTTTTTACCCTTAAACGTACGTACAGATAAATCGAAAAGCCGATCTACTGTACGTACAATTATATAAATTAAATACGAAATTTAAATGGTTTGGTACTTGAAGAAGGCATATTTAGTTTATTTTCTGTTCTACCATAGAGAGGATTAAGAATATTTTTACTAGGCACCTGTTGATGGTTTTTAACACACAACTCATCCCAACTACACATTGAACAGATTTGAGGGTTTAAATATTGGCTTAAGAAAGATACTTACTGCAGGTTCAGTCACAATCGGGGTTTCAGAGTCACGTTTGGTAATTTCTTCAATCCTATAAATATAAATGGAATAATAATTTAATAGCAAAATGCAAATCCTTTAAAAATGAATATTCATGAAGCACAACAGTTTCAAATTGTTGTAGCCCTTGAAATCCACTTTCTGCAATAAGAAACTAGCACAATATATCTCATGAAGGCATCTTCCTAAATCTTTAATAAAATTGTTGGTTTATAACTTAAATTACTATCTACTGACCTTTGTATTATGACCATAACCCTAATTAATGACCATACTGACTAACCATGCCCACTGACTATATTTGTAAATTCTTTTTAATGTTAGTTTTTAACTCTTAAAAACAATTAAAGGAATCATTAAGTCTAAGAATTTTCGTTTTTATACATGTTTACGTGTTTTAATACTAATCTGTAGAAAGGAGGCCAAATTAAAAAATTCCAATATTTTGTTTCAAGAGAAAATACATTATGAGACCAGGTGTTGAAAGAGTAGCACATTTTATCGTTGCTTACTCAGAAGAGAAGAACCATATTAGATATCCTGGCTGACGATCGTTGAAAACCATTTTGGAATATATATTTGAACTTAAGAAGAATTATATCTTTTAATACATTAAAGACAACAATGTATGACGGTAGTCCTACTTCCATTCGTTTAAAATTATTTGAACTACCAGAAATATTACTATACGCTTCAATGTGTTGATCACTTCTGCATTATCCAAACGTCGTCCCAAAATCCTTACAGGACTCTGGAAAGCTGTTCAGGAGGAATGGGATAGAATACCTCTTCTGACACTTCAAAAGGCATTATTATCCTGGAAATTGCGGTGTCGAAAGATAGTTCAGAATAAGGGATGTCAAATAGAACATTTAAAACACAAGAATTTTATGTAATTTAGTTTTGTGAATACGATATACATCGTCTAAAAAATGTCTGAAAAACAGCCTCTGTATTACTATACGCTGCAATGTGTTGGTCACTTATATTTATTTTTAAATTTCAAGATTGAATTGTCGTTAGATATTAATTTACAACCAAATACTTAATGCTGGATTGGTTTGGTTTGAATCTCTGTGGTCAATTTTTGCTACACGAGGGCTAATTATACCGGAAACTACTGCTTTAAAGTCTATTCCGAACGCCTACGAACTTCCTTGCCAAAAGTGGCATTCGAACCCACAGACTTTCGTACCGATTGCCAGCACCCTAGTCATTCGGCCGTCGTCCGGCACTTAATGCTGCCGGCACTTAAAAAAAACAGCCTAATGACTTTATCTAGAAAGTAACAGATGCCTTTTAATAGTTTTCTAGATATCTTTTTTTTTTTCAGGAAAAGGGGATATTTTCAGAGCCATAAATATCAACTGGTTTGATACTTACATAATTGGTGTGCCTGTATCCAGGGTATTTACTGGCAAAACTGCTTCATCATTTTCATTAGACACAGCAGCATTTTTTACTTCTACTTTAACTTTCGACTCGGACACAACTGTACTTTTCATCTTCGACAGTATGGATTGTTCATCATAGAAATCAAACGCGCCAACTATATCACCTTGGCAAAACATTTCTTCGTTCCGAAACTTCCATCTACATCACGGTATTAAAATAAAATATAAATTCGCATTTTATATTTTCCGTTTTTCATTGCATGCGAGAAATCTTAATCATAATATCAAATTGCCAAAGACTAATTTCGCATACCACTTCAGGAGTTGATCGAGATGAAAAACTGGAGAAACTAGTTTAAAAATCTAGGTTCTCTCTTTTTTTCTCTTCTCTCCCCCCCCCCTTTTTTTCCACTTATTGTACGGGAGGGAGGAGGGAGCTGTTCATTATTTTAATTTTTAAATGAAATTGATTTTTTTTTCTCTAATGTCCCTGGGGACTGACGACATTGCAACTCCAGTGCGGTTCACATATGAATACACGGAAAATAGAAACAAAAAGCACACTAATTTTTATGAACAAACGATGACACCGGTGAGGGACGATGTTTTCCAGCTCCCCTTTTGCAAGCGGAAGACTGACCGGTTCCCCCGAATACAACCAAGTCTTATGCGGGTATCGAACCCGCGCCCCCGCCATGGAAGGCTGATGCCTTAACCACTTAGCCACTGGGTGACAAAATCGACTTAAACTACCTAATCCAATACGACTTTCTTCCATTTAATCTGGATTGCAACAGTATCCATATTTAATTAAAAGGTTTTCTTGAAATCAATTATCAATTTATGCAATATACCTAGCTCCTGAATTACCTACCATTAAATGGAGTGTGGCGAATATTCCAGATTATGGTACCAGTCCTGAATACAACTACACTGAAGTGCCACTGAATTAGGGATACCTACCTAGTAACGAGTTGGGCCTCCTCTGGCCTTGCCACACGACGAGGCATAGATTCAACAAGTTTCTGGAAACGTTCCACGGGAATGGCTTGCCAAATATTGGCTAAAGATGTCCATAATTCAGTAGGGTTCTTTGGTGCTGTGTGATGGTCTTTCATGCCTTGTTCCAAAACATCCCAAAGATGCTCAATAGGATTTAAGTCTGGGCTTCCAGGTGGCCAATTCATGACAGAGAAGTCAGAGGAATGCTCATCCAACCAGCCAGTAGCCAACCGGGACTTGTGAGATGTACAGTTGTCTTGCTGGAAAAATCCATTACCGTGCGGATAACAGAACAGCATAAACGAATGGAGGTGATCACCCAGCAACTCTACGTACCGTATTGCATTGAGGGAGGTTGGTACACGCACCAAAGATCCCAAACTAGTCGAACCCAAGTAGTCGGAATCGAGACTCATAACCCCATGCTACTCGTTTCCAGTCCTCTACCCTCCAGTCTCTGTGCTTTTTTGTCCAGGCAAGACGTGCAGCCCGATGGCGAGTATAGAGCAATGGTACTCTCGTAGGTCGACGGCTCCCGAATCCCATACGGTGAAGCGAGCGTTGCACAGTCCGTTTACTGACTGTACGACTGGCACCGTCATTAAGCTGGGTGGTAATTTGAGCTAATGTTTGGCTTCGCTGGCTACGTACAATACGCCTGAGCCGTCTCTCACCACGCACTGTCAAGGCTAATTGTCCTTTGCAGTTTGCCCGATCGCTAGTTTTTTTTTTCCACCATCCATGTATTCTTGGTATACTCTTGACACTGTCGACCTTGAAATCCTAGCTGTCTGACGATTTCGGAAATTGAATGGCCCATGCGTCGCGCACCTACGATTTGTCCGCGATCGAAGGCGTCTAAATCAGGCAGTTTACCCATACTGGCAATTCCAACAACTAATTCAGAACAACCACAGTACGCGCTATATATGCAGTTACCACAGCGCCCTCACTTGCGCATACATGATGCGCAGCGCTACACAATTTGCATAGGCTTTGCTATCAATAATTCAGTGGCAGTTCAGTGTATATACTACCAAGACAATTTGGGAAATTGTTTAGTTAAAAATTACGAACTCCTCCTAGGTACTCCCTTTTTATTACGAAATATCGCAACTATGCTTCGGATAAAGATCTAAATAAAATGTCTTTGAATACCTAATTAATAAGATAATTTAAACAGTGTATTTTGCCAAGAGCAAGCATCTGTTGTCACTAGAATTTTACAGGTGAATTCTTCGTTTCGTTAGTAATGCGCTACATTATCTTTTTTTAAAAACTATTTAAACAATTTCTGGTCATAAAAATACCACGTTATATACAATTTACATGCTGTAACCCGAGTATTGTAAGTTTTAAACTTGCTTAAAGAATTTTTCATTGAAAGATCCCAATATTCTTTCTTCTAAATACAACGAGATGACAAGACTTGAAAAAAATTCCTTACTCGATTTCTGAGTCGGTCAGCAACATTTCTTCAGCTAAGGGCTGAGTAATTTCTTCATTTACCGTAGATGAGACCAACAACGTGACCAGCTCGACAACTCCTACAACATTTTCAAGGACTTCACTTACATCGACGGAAATCGAAGCCTCATCCAATTCTTTTGTATTCTCAGCTAGACTTTCAGCATAATCAGTTATTTCCTCGTTATCAAAATCAACAGGAATGTCCTCAGGGGTGGCATTTGAGGACGCCTGTAATTAATGGGCAAATTATTAAACAGTGATAATTGCTTACTCTCCCAATACATTAAAACAACAGGACAGGCAATTTCTTCGAGGTACTTCGTAATTGAAATATACACTTGAATGCCACAGTTACTAGTTTTCGAATGGTTATAAAGCCTAGTGTATGTAAATATTAAACATAAATTTAAGTAACTTACTCCCCTTCGACGTGCTCCCAGATTTCATATGAGTGCCTTGTCAATAGACAATAAACCTCAATCGACATAAATCAGTATTAAAAGCTGATTTTCTCAATAGACAACCAACCTTTAATAATTTTAAATGCATTAATATTACACTATCAACCTAATTTTTATATGATTCCCAATTAATAGAAACCTTTACAGATTTTTCAGAAATGCTGATGTATAATAACTATTGTTTCTTATATAACTATACGGTCATTATCAGGAAAAAAATATCTGTTTTCGTGATTGAAATTTTCTTCACTTCCATACTACTAATTTCAGTTTGATATCAATATTAGACGTTACTTATAATTAGCCCACTCTTGTGAATTTAGTTAATAAAAAAGAATTTTTTTTAAGTTTTAATGACCTCAATGCACATTCGCTGGGGTCTAAATTTTTATACTTTTTCCAGATATAATCGCCAACTAATTTAATATAGATTACACAGGATGTCGATTTTTTTTAGGCCCTCACTAGTTTTTTATTTATAAACTATTAATATTATGGCATCAGCATTCTATTCCTTTCATAAGGTGACATTAAAAACGCTCTCAGTCTGAAAGAATTGTCTAGACTAGATATAATCATTTACAGACAGACTAATTTACTTTTCATATCACCCAGATATTTTCTTTAGTTCATAAGATAATAAATTATTGCATGCATAAATACATGTAGTTTGGACTCTAAACATACTTTGAAGTTTTTCAATACATATTTTTTAACTATTCAATATTTTGATATTTCTGGGGGCATAGTAGTTTGAAATATTAGAAAGTTATTTGAACGGTAGTTTAAGAAGTTATAAACTTTTATGTTATCTTCATTTCATATCCAAATTTTATACATCGTCTTTTTTTTCCTTAATGAACATTTTTCATCCTTTTGACATTTATATATAAAATATTTTCTGTTCCATTCTCTGCATATATTCTATATAATTCTAAAAATTCGTTTCCATATTAATTATATTTTACTAGATATATTTTTTAGTAATGAAAAGACTTTATGAGTGTCAAAAGTTCAAAACAGAGTAGAAAATAAAACGTGAATAAAGATAAAAATAAAAAATTTTGCAATTCATCAATTGACACTGTTTTAGTTTGTTTGATTTATATTCTGAATCAAATGAAATCAATATTAATTATTCATGCTTCATGTCTCTAAAAAGTGAACATAAATATATACACACTGCTGTTAGTGGCAATGTGTTTCACTGGTAGCTTATGTGACTCTTTGCAATATCAAATGCTGTGTTAGAATTTTTTGCAATAATATACTTTGAAACAAACTTAGTTAAAATGCTGGAAACATATATTATTTTTCATATTACTTACTTCAACAACAGAAGGTGGCCCAGAATTCTGTAAGAAATGGGAATTGCTGTAAATAATTATCATATTTCTAGTTTGTAAGTCACATGAAAATGTCGAACTCTATTCACAAAATTATTTTAAAAGAGAAGTAAAAAAATGAGGAAATTTTTATGCTTTGTAAATAAGAAATCCAGTACAGACATTTAATTTTTTTCATAGATGTTTAATGTAGATTTCGATTGTCTAGTTCTGTAACACATAATTCTGTTTTGAATGTTATAATGCAACATTCTTCTGAAATATTTGTAACAGCAAATTTTTTATTTGTAACACACCTTTACCCTAAACATACCTTTGAATGTTTTTAATACATATTATTTAACTATGCAACATTTTGATATTTATGGGCCAT
Source organism: Dolomedes plantarius (assembly GCA_907164885.2). Lineage (NCBI taxonomy): Eukaryota > Metazoa > Arthropoda > Arachnida > Araneae > Dolomedidae > Dolomedes > Dolomedes plantarius. The sequence continues at coordinate 73,867,869 of OU015490.1, forward strand.
AGCACTTTCAAATATTGGAAAGTTATTTGAACAGTAATTTAAGAAGATGTGAGCTTTTAGGTTATCTTCATTTCGTATTCAAATTTTATATATCGTTGTTTTTTTTCCTTAATGAATATTTCTCATACTATTGACATTTATCTATAACAGATTATATTCTATATATATCTAAGCATTCATTCCCTTTATTCGTTAATATTTTAGTACTGTAATTACTAAATGGGGATACATTATGATTCTACTTATTTGGTGATATAATAGGAGTGCTCTTTTTTGGTGATATTTATGAAAGGCTCTTATTTGGAGATATATTGGGATTACTCTTAATTTTTCAAGTGACCAAAGTAAAATGAAAACACGTAACAGGAAACTTTTTATCGCATTCTAACTCAAATATTACTTTACAGGATTAAAAAAAGGAACCAAGGGAGATTTATACTATATCTTGTAGCACTACGAGACGACAAATTCAGGACATCAAAGAGAAAGTCGGATTGTTTGTGCATTGGTTTGCTCTAATTTTTACAAAATGTATACAATGTGTAATAACTTACTTGACAGTCAGCAGAAAAGCCGACTGATCAAATTTCTTAACATAAAATAAGTGACCTCAGTAAAAGATCTCCGGCTAAAATCATTCATATCTTAAAACTTTTATTCCATTAGTTCCATTAAAATTTATTTAATTTAAGTAAATTTTAATCTGGTAATTTCTTAGTCGGTGATACGTTACTATCGCACTTATTTCAGAATATGAAAGATTGAAATTATTCTGTGATGTATTAGAATTGTAATTATTTGAAAACATATGTTAATATTACTTTTAATTTGTCCGAATGTTAAAAGATAAACTGTGTTGTTGAAAACACATAACACGATACCTTTTTCTTGCATTTTAATTCAAATACTACACCATTTTGTAAAAAATTAACTAAAAGTTGATAATGAACATGTCTAAAACCAATATGAAACGACAAAAAGAAATTCAGATTGTCCAATCTAATTTTTGCAATATGCATCACGCGTAATAACTTTGTAGTCAGCAGGAATGAAGATAGATTTCTAATACACTCTAAGATACATTTATTTATGACTCTTAATAAAATTATTTGTTTCTGAAAACTTATATTGCTTTATTTAAATTAATTTACTATTACAAAATTTGAAACTGAAACCTATTACATTAAAAAGGATTTCAAGTGCATTCGCCATTGAAACATGCTATTGCTTAATAACGCCATCTGCACAAATTTTGACTGATAACCTCTCATAATTTTATCATCAGAAAAAAACCAAAAATTTCGTTAAGATGCATTAACACGAGTTAAGATTCAGTTACAAGAGCCGAAGGAAAGCCATTGGTAAGTAAGACTAAGTTTGTTAAGTGGGTAGATCTGCGAGTTTCTGAAGTGGAATTTGGGGCAAAAAAATCGCCACATTTGATTCAAACACTTACTCTGAGATTCCACCATTCCTTCGCAAGTTTGTAAAAAACATAACCGCCGGCAATAACACCGCCAACAACAAAAAAACGCCCAAAGCTCTGCATAGCGAACAGCACTTTGAGAGAGTCAATATTAGACTAAAGATGGCGTCGTAAAGTTTTTTAAACGTATTGTTATACAACAATGATAAAGTGAAAGAGCTTTTCTACATTGTATATCAGTGGTCATTTCCATGATATTATAACAATAGGAAGTGTTAAAATGCGTTCTTATTGAAGAATCATTGTTATCTAAGATTAGTGTTTTAAAAACACCTGCTATACACCTTGTTTGAATTTTCAACTTTTTGTCCTAACCATTTCCCTCTTATCAAAACCACTCTGTCACTCATTAAATCCCAGAATCAAGCTAATTTTGTTCCCATAAGGTTGCTATTATAAGGTTTTCTAACGATGGGGGATAGTGAAGAAAGAAAAGAATGAGTGTTTCTGAAGCTGCCCACATCAAGGAATTTGTCCCGTCTCCCTGTAGAAGATTTTCTTTTCCAGCATGGCAGGCATTTTGTCTTTCGACAATCCTGCAGTGTACTTACGGGCTTCCAGATTCAGGGTTCCTGCTTAGACACAAGGGTGGCGCTATGTGGCGTTAATCGGGATTCGACTGGTTCCCCCATAATGCTGAATCCCTACGCGCTATCCACTAGAATGCCCGGAACACATGCATCACGTGTATTCAATGACTATGTCTCAATAACGAACAGCATTGTGAATTTTAACAGATACAATAGCTTTCCACAAGCAGGGAAAGCGCTTTGAAGATTTTTCAGATACTATTAAATTTTTTTATCTATGTTTACTGAGCAAGTATGACTTCTTAAATTTGTACCTCAGAGGAAAATCCTCATAAGGGAATTTTTTTTAGTGAATTTTCCCATTTTTCAGGAGAGCTTTCTGATGATTTATCTCTCATGAGCACATATGCGATAGTCTATAAGTCTATATTTCACCTTCCATCTTCTTTTACATACAGGACAGTTTTCCTCAACGATGCTCCGTCCAAAATAGTCATTTAAAATAAAATTATCGAAAAGGAAGAAAACACACTTATGATGGTGTACCTCTGACGTGTAGAAATAAGTCTTTACCTACAAAAGAGGAAAAACGTAAATTTCTCATTCCAAAAAAATACTCTGATTTTATACAGTCAATGGGAAGCCAATCAGATTAGTTGACTCGTAGGAAGTTGGGAAAATGCAGTCATTTACATAGAAATCAAATATGTTTCGTATTAAACGATTTTCAAAGCACGTGACTATCGTTGTAATAAGTGCAAGATTTACATTTATTCCCCATCGCCAAGACATAATATGGAATTAATTGTTGAATTGCTTTTTTTAGAGTCAGATCATGTTCGTCTTACTAAATTATCACCTAAGGTCGAAAAATTATCACCTCCTGCAATTTTCATTGACATTTTCCTTTAAAAAAATTTACGAGAGATGATTGAAGATTCCACTTATATGACAGGAATAATTCCTTCGATTTAGAGTGTAAATATAGCATATTCTGATAGAACAACAAACGAAGGCAAAAACATAGCAAAGTGCTTTAAATAGACGGTCGACTTGTGATTCGATCATCTATATATGAGAGTAGCTGCATCGAATAAATTCTGTTGTCCAGTTTGTTACTTTTAAGCTATTTCATTGAAAAGTTATTTTTCATGGAAACATAATTAAAGAAATTTTTTATGATACAGGACTAAAGATTCAATTAGTATAAATGGACTCTTAGCTTTAAGTATAGAAGACTTTAAAGTGATTTCAAATCCCAGCAAAAACACAGCATATATTTTTAAAATTCGCTTAACTACTATTCAGCTCATACCTACACGAGATTAAATACATCTGATTAATTATGTCGTTCACAGTGTATGTAGCACAGTATCACGAATGAAACGTTTTTCAACAGGAAAATGTATATAGTAGAAATAAAGATTTGTCTTCGTTCAGAAATTCATTTGGTGTGCGAAACTGTCCGAATTATCATGTTTAAAATTCAGTAAATGGTATGCAACCCTAGTAAATGCACTGTAAGTCAAGGAAATTAATTTTAATGTTGTGAGTTCATCGACGGACTTTGAAGAAGATACAGAGCTTAAAAAATAATTTTTAAAATGATACACTAGTTATCAAAAATTAAGGAAAAATCACCAAAAGAGGAATAACACGTTCCAAACTAGGCCAATGTATTTAAAATTTGAATAAGTTGTTAAGTAAAAGGTGCTGAACAATACTACATTATGCAAAATAGTGGCACTGCAGTCGGAATACGTCATTTGCGAGGAGCATAAAAGTGCATGTCTCAGAGCAACGCGACAATTGTCGCTGCGAGGCTGAGATCAGACATCAGGTATAGCCAAATTGTAACAATGACCTCCAGGCATCATTTGACCGAAGAACTGCGATGGCGAGCTATTGGGAGACTAGAGGCAGAACAAAGTCAGACAGAAATGTCCAGATGGCTAAATGTGAGTCCGTATGTGGTTCATAGACTTTGGCAACAATTTCTAACCACGGATTCGGCATCCAAGAGGTTCAGCCAAGGACACTATACGCTACGACGAGTGGCGATGACCGATATTTGTCATTATGTTCATAAAGGAATAGAACCGCAACTCCGTCTGAACTCAGATCCTCTCTCGCTGCAAGCTCCGGAAGGTTGGTATCAACGTCAACCGTGAGTAGAAGGCTTCACGAAGGTGGTCTTTTTACGACCAGCCATTTGCATCCCGCTCACGTCACGCCAGAGGCTGGAACGTTTGCAGTGGGCACGTCAACATGTCCACTGGACGCATGATCAATGGAGCGCTGTTCTCTATACGGATGAGTCCAGGTTTAGCCTCCAAAGCTATAGTAGACGTATTTTGATTTGGAGAGAGCCTGGAACTCGTTTTCATCCATCACACATCCGCGAAAGAGATGCATACTGATCTGGCAATGTCTGTGTTTGGGGTGGTATCTCTTTGGATGGACGCACAGACATCCATGTCTTTCCCCATGCAAATGTGCATGCTCACACCTATAAAGATGACATCCTTGATTCTTATGTGCGCCCTTATGCCGGGGCAATAGATGATGATTTCGTGCTACAGGAAGATAACGCGAGACCGCACAGGGCTCGCATCGTGGATGCTTATCTTGAGCAGGAAACAATTCAGCGCATGGAGTGGCCAGATCGATCACCGGACCTGAATCCTATCGAGCATGTTTGGGGCGCTTTAGGACGACGTATAGCTGCTCTCACTCCTCCTCCTAGGACCCTAGCCACGCTTTCAACTGCTTTGCAAGAGCAATGGCTCTCACTTCCTACCAAACTCATAGACCGCATAATTGACAGCATCACACATCGCTGTATGTACTATATTGCTTCTCAGGGGGATCATATGCCATAGTAAGGGTACTTTTCCTATACCAAGCTGACACATCCGATTTGTTCATTGTATGCATTATGCTAGTTTCTATAACACCATAATTGTCTGGAGATTTCTTTTTATGCTATTTTATACCTACCTATGTGTTGTATTATGTGTATAAGTTTCATTGAATTCTACGCGTAACTTTTTGAGTAATCGCAAGTTTTGTGAATTTTCCTTAATTTTTGATAACCAGTGTAGTTTTGAGAAAAAAGATTTTTAAAGATTGGATACAAAGGAACAAAGATTTGAACCGGAAGCACGATAGAATTACTGCATTTAATATATATTCTCAGCACTTAGTTTTTTTATGTTTGAATGCATAATGTTTGAATCCGAAGACATAAGGCTGCTGTGTACTAACTATAAAACTGCTTTATCTATTATGGAGTACGATTTTCTAAAAAAAAATCTTTCATTCCATGTCGGAAATCCTCGGACAGATTTCCTCCATAGATTAACACTGAGGGAATCGAATCCAATAGGCCTAGAACACAGCAAACTTAAAGGAGAATTTTTTTAAGAAGCTTGATCGGTTAGAAATTCGTACAACTGAAAGCAATGTGAACACAGTGTCCCACTGTCATGTGATTCTCAGTAAATAATCACCTCCGTATAGCAAACTACACTGCTGGCCTATAAAATTGCAACACCATGAAGGAGGGATGACACATACATCAAATTTGCATGAAAGGAAGAAGATGCTGGGATATGTAAATGATTAGCATTTAAGCGCAATCGAACGACGCAAGAGGGAGAAACGGCATCTCAAACTCTGTGTAAAAGGAAAGTTACGCAGCGGGTTTCTCTTTCGAAAATTGCATTTGAATGTTGGTTGTTTGTGAGCAGATCGTGTTATGTCTCGTATAAAATGGAGAGACGGCTACAAGCACGTGTCGAAATTCGGCAGCGGCAGGATCGTGGCCTATAAAGAGTGCGGTTTATAGTTCCGCGATATTGCTACTCGCATTGGTCGGAATCCAACAACTGTCATAATATGAAATCGAGGGGTTCAGGGAGTCATACTGAACGCCATGCAGGATCTCAACGGCCTCCCTCCACTAACGCCCGAGAGGACAGACATGTTGTCAGGTCAACCTTGCAGGATCCTACAGCCACATCCCGGACCTTGAATCAGGAAATGGGCTTGTTTGCAGCACGACAAGTATCCGCATGGACAGAGCGACGACGTCTGGAGCAACACGGACTGTCAGCATGGCGACAATTATTGCGGCTTCCCTTGACACTGCAGCATAGAGACGCGCGGAGGCACTGATGCTCCCAACGACAAAACTTGATACAGGAGTGGCACCACATCATCTTTTTAGACGAGTCATGGTTCTGCGTGCAGCATCATGATGGAAGTATTCTTGTCTAGAGGCAGAGGAGAACGCTCGTAGCCTGCTTACATTCGATATCGTCATACGGGCCCTGCACCTTGTGTGATGGTATCGGTAGCCATTGGGTACACGACATGAACACCTCATGTTCTCATCCTCAGTAATTTGAACAGCCAGGAAGGGAACAGCCAATAGGGGTTACCAGAAAATGTGTGCGTCCGGAAAACCACCCACCAAACAAAGCTTGCCAAGAAAAGGTGGCCAACACCTTTACATTTGGTGACTGGGACATAATGATCAGAAGTGCTGACCCAATCAAAATAGTAGCCAGACCCCCAAAACCTCCACCCACCAGTGGGGGACATCCAGAAAGATTAATGATGACGAGAACCCATAAGACGGCAGCAAATGTTCCACGACTGCATCTCAGTCACCACACACCGCGAAAAAGCCATTCCCTAAAACGGATTAGAGGGGGGGGGGGGAGAATAGCTGGAAAGGCATATACACCCCTATCTATAGCAAACAAAAGTCGTCACAACATAGCAGGGGTAGAAAAAGTAATGAATTGAATGAATAAGTGATTCCGGTGAGTGTTTAAAATCTCGAGCCATGTCATTTTGCTTTTTGTATCAGGACAAGTGAACACTATTGTTATGACTGTAGCAGACTTCTTGCCATTCTCGAGATAGCCAAAGTTTCCATTAAAACGAGTAATATAGGAATGCTTTTGCAACGATATACACGGGAAGAAAGTAATGTCGAACTTGATCAATAGTATATTGTCAGCAATTTAAAAACTCGAACCGAGTCTTTTTATAGATTGTATTACAACTAATGTGCTACATTAATCCCTTTGGCAGATTTGCGTTGCTGCCTTTTTCAAGATTGCTAAAGTTTAAAACAAATTAAGCAATATAGCAATGCCTTTGCAACGTGTAGCAGAGATTAAAAAAATAATGAATTTAATCAATAAAAAACCTGGACGTTTTCTTTTATCGATGCATCTTTTCTTAGAGGATCAGACTTAGTTTGGTACATGAAGGGAATTACTGACATGCGTATCTCCTAAACTTTTTACAATTTTTTTTCTTATTACTTAGTCGGATATCTTTCACAAATATGTAGCCATTATAGGCAGTTATGTAAAAATCACAAACTTATGACACCCATATTAGAGCCTTTTACAAATATGGGTGACTCATTACGATATATCATATGCCGATATCATTATGATATATCATATGGCGATGATCATTACGATATATCATATTACGATATATCATACTCATTGTCATATGGGTTACTTATGGGTTTTTACTCATTACGAATGAAAGGCAAACTGCTGTTACTTTTGAAGCCACACACACATATATATATATACACTCATGGACAAAAAAATTAGCGCACCAAGAAGGAGTCGTCAAAATGAAACGAAATTTTACATACGTAATGACTACTTTGATATAAGTAAATGATACGAAAATCAAATAAAAATGATAATTTTTTTCAGAGAAAAAGGCAAAAGAACGGAGGAGTTAATACTCCGTTGGACCCCCTCTAGCGCGAATGCACGATGCGATACGATCGGGCATTGAGTCATACAAGTTCTGTATGATGTCTCGAGACATTTCGTTCCATATTTGCTGTAACCTTGCCTCTAGTTCGTTGAAACTCGTGGGATGCCCAACTCGTCGTCCCAAATGATCACAGATATACTCGATTGGAGACAAATCTGGGGATCGGGCAGGCCAAGGAAGGGTAGTAACAGAGCGAAAGACAGTCTTGTGACACCCTTGCTGTATGAGACCGAGCATTGTCTTCTTGAAAAATGGCTCCTGGGAGCCGTTGCATGAGTGGCAACACATGTGGTTGCAGGCTTTCACGAACATACCGCTGGGCTGTCATGGTGCCACGGAACAATACTAGGGGTGACCGTGTATTGTATGCAATGGCACCCCATACCATCACACCAACTGTGGGAGCGATGTGTCGCTGTACAACAAAGGCAGGTTTGAAGCGTTCACCACGGGCTCTCCACACACGAACACGATTGTCATCACTGCCGAGATTGAATCTGGATTCGTCGCTAAAGACGACCTGGTTCCATTCCGCTGCAGTCCAGTTTCCTCGTGCGCGGCAAAACTCCAAACGGAGGCGTCGATGGGTGGGCGTCAAGGGCAGCACACGCAATGGGCTCCGCGATACCAACTGTTCTTCAGCCAGGCGCCTTCGTATGGTTCGAGAAGACACAGAGGCCCCTAGTGAAGGTGCTACCTGTGCCTGGATGGCGCCGATGAAGCAGTTGGCTGTACGCATGCATTTCTTACGATGTGGCGGTCTTCTCGACGACTGGTCTGTCGAGGGCGTCCTGAGCCTGGTCTTCGTGTACATGACATCTCTCGGATCCACTGGTCTCAACACCTCCTCACAACACAATCAGAGACTAATTGACGAGCTACTCGTCTAGCTGACCACCCACCTTCCATCATCCCGACGATTCTCCCCCTCTCAAACTACGACAACTGCTTATATTGTCTTCGAACACGGCGTAATAGCATGTCTATCTCAGCGCTTCCTTTGTAAATGATTCAGCACACTCAAACAAGCTTTGGTTACCTGTTTTATACTCCACAGAGTACGATGTTCAACGCCCTCTACCGGCTATACGTAATGCGCAATCACGCTGCATTTCTAATCATTTGCATATCTCCCCGACATGTACCTTCATTGCAAGTTTCGTTACGATCCCGCAGTTATTTCTTGGTGCGCTAATTTTTTTGTCCATGAGTGTGTGTATATATATCTATATATATATATGTATGTATGTATGTATGTATGTATGTATGTATGTATAATAAATACGACGATCAATGTATACAAGACTGGTATAAACAGACTTGTTGATTTCTTTCTTTTTTTCTTTTTTTTTTTTACAATTCACTCAAAAAAAAAAAATCATTTAAAATTATTTTGACATCAGAATAGAGACATTCGCTTCATGAGATGAGAAGAATGCACTCAGAAATAATACACTTTTCTCAGAAATAAAAGTGTATTATTTCTGAGAAAATTAGAACAGAATAAAACAAGGAAACCAGCGGATGGATGGAAATTATTTTTTTATTTTATTTTATTATTGTTTTAGATGGCTATACAGCTACTGTAGACTATTTTATTCTCAACAGTGGCACATGTTGTTTTCGTGACTAAAAAATAGGTATGGAAACAAAGGCAGGTGGTGGTAGAAAATTAGTCTTCAGTCAGAGGCTGAAAGAAAAAGCTTTCATTAGTGTCCAGTCGTATTATTTTATACTCATTACTAATGAAAGGCAAACTGCTGTTACTTTTGAAGCCACGCACACACACACACATACATATATATATATATATATATATATATATATATATATATATATATATATATATATATATATATATATATATATATATATATATGTATGTATATATATATATATATATATATATATATATATATATATATATATATATATATATATGTATATATAAATATATATATATATATATATATATATGTATGTATGTATGTATGTATGTATAATAAATACGACGATCAATGTATACAATTAATGTAAAAAAATATGTATTTATAAAAAAAATCGTAAGAGATATTTTTACAGACAAAATAATGTAGAAGAAAATATGCAAATTAAATCTACTAGGATATACTAAAGAATAGAGTACACTTAATATAGTACAGTTTGAGGAACATATCTTTTACAGAATTTTAATATTTTTTGGATAACGTCCAATCGGGTTGTGCGAAGTGGGGGTGGGGGTTTACGGGATTGCTTTCAATATAGCAAATAATTAAAAATAGCACACTATTTCCCAGAAGGCTGCAATTTATTGCATTTTGTCGAATACACAACAGTTCATAAATGTTTCGATCAAACGACGTGAAATTAGAAGAAGTTAGATTAAATCATGAGATTCTCATTCCTTAATTAATTACTTAATGGTAAATTTATTCTCAAATTACTTAATTAATTCTGTTTTCTAAAAATTATGAACTTTTATACTATGTCCAGGTAAAATGAACTCAATAAAATGTATAATACTGGTTACGACCTAATATCCCCCAAAAGATTAATTATGATCGCCTCTTAAGGATCATATTTAAGAGGTGTACTTAAGTTCATACTTAAGTTCATACTCTTAGGCTATTTATGGGATTATTTTTCCTATAATATCTTACAAACAACGTACGCAGATTCAAGTTTGGCGAAGATAATTTATTTTATTTTATCGTTTAATTTACTTGTAAACTTAAAAGTTATATGTCGAGATAGTTACGTCGAATATCGGGGAGGGAGACACCTTCGCGGAAAATTTACTTCCGCTATATGTCTGCTAAATGGAATGTATTTAAGTTGTCTCATCTATTTTCATTTTTTTTGAATGAATCGACAATTTCAACTAACAAACACATTTCGAAGCATAAAAGTATTTATATTTAAGTACTGAGTTACTCTTCATATATAAAAAGACGAGGCTTACCTTCCTGAAACAGCAGATCGATTTGAAGAATTTTCTCACATTTTTAAATAGTTTTCGTCTGCGACGCTGAAAGAGACAGTTTCAATGTTTTAGTATTAATCTGTTTCATAAAACTCGACAACAAAGCAAATTCCATATACTCTTTCTTTAGAAAGGAAAACATTTCAGATGCATGGGACTGTAAAAACCCATTTCCACATTTATTGATAACATCGATAGATTGATAAGTATCGATAAATTCTCATAAATCTTCATTTGATATGAAATGGGTTTTAGAGCATGATTATCTTTGTAATAAGCTTTGTCTTTAGCTTTTATTTATATATATATATATATATATATATATATATATATATATATATATATCTGTAGCTTGGTACAAGAAGGCCCTAAGTCAGTTTTCACCAAGATGACTTTTTATGCATGTGTCTCTTTAGAAAAATATTATTTTCAATGTAAGAAGTACCCAAGTCTGTAGAATGGTTTCGAAAACACTTTTAAAGCATCGGACAGATGTATGTACTTCTTGCATTGAAAATAATATATATTTTTTTAAAGAGACATAAGCAAACAAAGTCATCTTGAAGAAAACTGACTTTAGCACTTCTTGTACCAAGCCACAGATTATATATATATATATATAATCTAAAGATTAAACTCATCAGGATAAATTTACAAAAAGCGTTTTTCGCTTTATGCATTCGATATAAAACCGTATCTCTCCGTTACAATGCACACAGGTGGACAAAGATTTGTGCACATTGATTACCAATTCCATAAAATCGTTACAATCGACAATCTTGTTGAGAATTTTACTATCGTCTTCTACTATAAGATACAATCATCTTCTACTCTAAGACTTGCCATATGAATTTACCGAAAAACCAATCTACTTCACATACAATCATATAAGTTAATATGATGATACGTTTTGCCCTTTTTAATTCAAGCTGACAATTCTAATTTTCTTTCTTCACCATGAAACTGATTTGGAATGTTTTTAATAAAAATCCTTCACTGGGCCTGCGAATTCACTTATCTCAATACGTTTTGCCCTTTTTAATTCAATCTGACAATTCTAATTTTCTTTCTTCACCATGAAACTGATTTGGAATGTTTTTAATAAAAATACTTCACTGGGCCTGCGAATTCACTTATCTCAACTAGAAAAACATGTAGTCATACAACTGACTTATACTGAGAACTAAAACTTATTAAGGTTGTCAACATTGGTTTAAGAAAAATACTTACTATAGGTTCAGTCACATCCAATAGATGTTTGTCAAGTTCGGGAATTACGTCAGCCCTACAATTATAAATTCAATATTAACAGCAATATTCATATCCTTTAAAAATTAATATTTATTAATCACAACCGTTTAAAATTTCTGTAGCCGCCTGTACTCATTTTGTACAATGAGATTCTAGTATGAATTCTTGTCTGACGGTCGTTGTACCCGTTTTGGATGATAGATCGCAATTCAGGAAGGATTGCGTAGTCAAAGGAATGAAACCAAGACGCCAATTCTACTTTCACTTGATTCAAGTTATTTGAATTACCAGCCAATGTAACTATACGGTTCAATTTGTTGATTACATATAATATTTTTTTAATTTCTACGATTTAAATCTAGTTTAAGATTTTCTTCAAAAAAATTTTTCATACTGAAAAAACACATTAAAAAATAAACTTTTAGGACAAAATATCTAAGAATATCTGCTTGAAGAGCTACTGTGGGATAAATTATTCTCTAATTTTTTAGAAAATCAATCATTTGTTCCCTATTTTTAAGAACGTAACCCGTGTCTCTTAATGTTTTTCAAGATATCCCTCTTTCTTTAAAAAAAATACTTTTTTAAACCACGACGTTTTGTTTAAATATGAACTGGCTTTATACTTACATAATTACTGTGCCTGTGTCGTTGTTTTGAACTGGCAAAACTCGGTCAATTTCGCGTGATTCAACATTTCTTTCTTCAATATTCGACTCACATTCTAGATATTTACTTTCTGCTCTCAGCTGAGAGTCAGCAACAGTGTTTTTCATCTTAGACATAATGTTTTCTTCATCATAGAAATCGAATGCGCCGGCTATGTCACCCTGACAGAACATTTCTTCATTTTGAAGCTTCCACCTACATTACGGTATTGAAATCTAAAATCAATTCTCAATTCATATAACGATTACATAAATTATTCGATCACATAATTAAGATTTTCACTGCAAGCAAGAAATCTTAATTATGTGATCGAATCACGAAAGAGGAATTCCGCAACTGATTTCAGGACTTAATAGAGATGAAGAACATAAGAAATCCCATTCAGTAGGTGTTTTCTTTGGTTTTCAGTTATTTTAGTTTTAAAATGAGGGAAATTAACTTTGTGTATTTAATTACACACGATATGCTTCCCTTTAATTTTGATAGAATGAATATCTGTGTTTTAACACTAGAAAGATGGCTACCATCATTTTGATGGTTTCGGACATACCGTTGAGCGCTATGTCTGTGTTTTATGTCCTCAGGCTTCTGAAATTTTATGACTTTTTCTAATTTCACGCGAAATATGCACACACATTTACAAAACTATATTCGATAGTAAAGAGGGCTAGAAAATGTGTTGTATACCTGAAAGCCGTCCATTTGACGGCAATATAGAAAACAGGCAGAAATCTTTAAAATGATACCGGAAAAATGTTAGTTACTTTTCGTCTCTTCCCCCTTTTGCAAATAACAGAAATATTTGCTCTTCGGAAATATGGGTTTTGAAAAATAAGGACTGCACAAACCCTGCATATATTTTTATGGATAAACCATACCAGGTTGTAAGCTCGACATACCTGCATAAAAATATATCTAAATATATGGTAATTTATTTAATATTGGTACGAAATAGTTCAAAATTTGGAGTATTTAAGGCGACAATGGACCTTCAGATTGACAAAAATATGTCCCAAAAACGATTTTTTTTCCTTTCAGAAAAAGATTCTGCAATTCATCATCTTTAAATTAAAAAAACGTATGTTGATCCGATCATTATTAACCGAGTTATAAGTATTTTTTCAAACGTAAAACAATGGAAATGTTACGTAAAATTAAAACTTTAAATGCTATTTTCTCAAAACAAGTTTTCATGTCGTTTCGGTAAGTTCAAAATGTTCCATGAGTCCATATTTTTTCTTGAATTTTCATAAAATGATTATTTATATATGTTAGAATAAAACTTAGTAATCAATTCATTATATTATTTTAAAACACCTTAAAATTTTTACAATAAAAAAAAGTTTATAAAATTTTGCATAAAATGACCTATTTTTATCGATTTCTTTTCTAGTTTTTATAAATATGACTGTAAATCAAATATTCCTACTAACTTTTATTATAACTATATAAAGCTAGCTTAAGAAAGAAAATTAGATATCTGAGACAAAAATTGATGCGCATGGAGCATTTTTAAATAGAGAAATTAACAAATTGATTTTAATTAATATCTCAATTAATTACATTCTGATTTTTTTCAAAATTCAGCATTTAAAAAAAAAATATTTTGTATATTTTTTTTAAATTAGTTTATGAAATTTTATATACTTATACATTGTTTTTCATCTCTGAACAACAATGTATAATTATACAAAATTTCATAGCAATTAGTTGATAAATAAAAAAAGAGTTTTTCATGATCCATTGTCGCCTTAACCCTTTAAAAAAACATTAAATATTTTAAATTCTTGATTTTTTTTAACCGTCAAAATGACGGCATTCAGTCTTTTTAGTAAGAAAAAAAAATCCCGTCTTTCTAGTGTTAATTAAAGCTTTTCTTTAAATTAGATATTATTTAATATTTTCAGGCACAACCGTAAAGTCGTACACTTACCTCCTTCAATACCGACCATTAAACGGAAAATCGTGGTATTCCAGAGTAGAAAACTCTTCCTGGATACAATTAGAAACTACACAAAAAATTTTGGTAAATGCTGATTTTAAATTAGGAACTTCCCCTAGGTCCTCACATATTATGAAATTATGCTAGTAGGATTCGGTTCAACATCTAGACTAAATGTCTTTTTAAGATTTAAAGAATTATGCGAAGTCTTTTTTAATTGCTTTTGAGATAAAAAAAGTGCTTTTATTAAGTGCAAACATCTGTCACTCATGCTTTATTTTTTGTCACCATATCGTAAATTTAAAATTTGCTTAGAGAACTTTTTATTAGGCATTTCTTTGAAAGTTTCCAATATTTTTTCATAACAATTGAACGATATAAGGCCTGAAAAAAGTTCCTTACTCGATTTCTGAGTCGGTCAGCAACATTTCCGGCATGAGATTTACAATGCATTCAATTTCGGTGATACTGGGAATGTCCTAGAACAAATTTTTGATAATTAGCAAACATTGAACGGATAAGTTGGTACTCTGAAAAGCAGCTGTTGAACGTTTAATTCAAGGAGCAATTATCGATAAACCATTTGAATTTAAAAAATTTAGCTTTAAGTGTATTATCCATAAAAGTACTTGTCGAGAACTTGACTTCAGCTTGGCTGCAATTATTACCTCTTGCCGAATCTGGCGGTAAACTGACCTCTATAACATGCCCGTTGAGAAATAAGCCTATATTGCTAGAATGAAAGCGGAAAGGTTTTGGGATTATTGTATACGAGTTGGCGAGAACTTTTTAGGAAAACCATTATTTGCCTCAATGCTATTCATTTCCAAAAAGGTGCTCAAGAAAATTTAAACAAATGCAATTTGTTTTAATAAACATTGATCTATTGTAATACTTTTATATCCAGCAGGTGTAGACAGTTAATAGAGATGGATTGTACTACGTATTTTATACAAATATAGAAAAGAATTATTGTAAAGGGTGAAAGGTCTCCATGAAACCACACAAATACTTTAAATGTTTTAAATTAATTTTCCTTTAGATGATTCATTAATCATATAATAAAAACAAGATCAAATTAATGCAATATTAATTGCACCAAAGATAAACCTTTGAAATCTTTTGGTAAATTTAAATTCAAAAAGATGATTAATTTGTCATCATGATCATATTTTTCAGCAGACAATTGCCACTAAAATATAGGTCATTATTTCAAATGATTTCTAGTTCCTTGTTGGAATGATTTAAAATGAGGAATATTTATTTCAACATAAATGTAAACTACATAGGAAGAGGAACATCAAGCTTTATTTCCTTAAAGTGGTAATAACGTAAATAAATTCAAATATATACTTACAGCATATTGATTTGTTTCCTGGTTTTCGTTATCAAAATTAATTGTTATGTCCTCAGAGGTGGCATTTGAGGACGCCTGTAATTAATAATGAAATTAATAAAAAGTGTTCACTTTTATTTTTTTAATACAGTGACAGCACTTTTAATACAGACAGGCAGGTTAGAAAATTACATTGAGTTACTTTGTAATTGAAAGAAAATCTTTTATAGGAGAATAATTTAAATCAGAGAACCCTAATACACAGTTTTGAAAGATAATAAAACTTAGAATATATAAATATTAAAAATTTATATTAATTTTATGTTTAATTTACTCATATTCAAGTTGCTCACAGATCGCATATCAGATCGCATACTTGTCAATAACGTTGTTAAGATAATAATCCTCTAATAATTTTCTGATAAGTATGACGATGATCACCAAGTTATACTTCCTTAAAGTGGTAATGTCAATAAATTCAAATATATACTTACAGCACAATCATTTGTTTCTTCGTTTTCATTATCAAAATTAACTGTTATGTCCTCGGAGGTGACATTTGAGGACGCCTGTAATTAATAATCAAATTAATAAAAAGTGATCACTTTTTCTCTTTTGATATATTGAGATAGCATGATAGAAAATTACTTTGAGTTACCTTGTAATTGAAATTAAAATTTTTTATAAGACAAGAAGTTAAATCAGAGATCCATAATACCCAGGTTTCAAAGATGATAAAGCTTAGTATATATAAATATAAAACATGTATAATTTATATTAATGTGTAATTTACTCATATTCAAGTTGCTCACAGATAGTATATCAGCATACTTGTCAATAACGTTTTTAAGATAATAATCCTCTAGAAATTTTCTGGTAAGTATGACGATGATGATCAAGTTATACTTGGAGTGGTAATAAAAGTGAAGTGGTATATAAATTCAAATACAGATACTTACAGCATAATAATTTGTTTCTTCGTTGTCATTATCAAAATTAACTGTTATATCCTCAGAGATGGCATTCGAGGACGCCTATAATTAATTGAAAGTACATATCACTAAAAAGTGATAATTTTTGCTCGTTCAACACATTTTAACAACAGAATAGAAAATTATTTTGAGTTACTTTGTAATTGAAATAAAATCTATTATAAAAGAAATAAAATCTGAGAGGCACATTTACCAATTATAAAAGATTATAAAGCTTATAATGTATAAGTATTAAACATAAGTAATCCAAATTAATTTTATCTTTAATTTTCTCATCTTCAACTTTCTCACAGATTGCATACGAGTACGTTTGTCAACAACATTATAACTCAGTCGATATCTCTGTAACTCAGTCTTTGAAACTCAGTCAATCCTTTAATAAATTTAACGCTTTAATATTGCATTTTATCTTTTATTTTAAGATGATTTTTGATTAACATTAACCTATATAGATTTTCAAACAATTTTGACTGTATTGAATAATGTATATGTAGTGATAACTTATTTCATTTAATTTATAAGTGCATTTCATTCATTTACTGTATAATAGATGGCACCACCATTCAGTGTCATTTTATGTTGCACGACACCGATAGGTGGCGTGGCAGTATTGTATCCCGAGAATTCTCTCGATGCTCGCACACTTCGCTTGCTACTGTATAAACGAGAGGTGATGTTCGGAGATTGAATAAATATTATTTGTTAAGTTTTAAAATCTGTTTCATCAATATTTGTCAAATTCAGGCAACAAACAGATAATAATGGTGACCCGGCAATACGCCCAAATAAAATAACTGAAGCCTGGATTTATTTTCGCCTATATCGAAAGACAATATTTTCGCTGACCACGTGCTCACCAGTTTTCAACTATGACGCAAGAAGTCGGAGCAGTGAAAATACCAGTCTACAATTTCGCTGATCCGGCACTATGGTTCCTGATGTGCGAAGCCACATTCGAATTAGGCACTCCGAAAGCTATATCGGAAAGCAAGACAAAGTTCAATTACATAGCATCGAATTTACCACCGGAAGCAGCTACCGTGGTACGGGACGTTATCGTCAACCCCGACACGACCGACCCTTACGGTGTGTTGAAAAGGGAGCTGATAAGAAGAAGCGGTGAGTCATCCCATCAAGAAATCCGGAAACTTCTCGTCGGTGAACAGCTGGGAGATCGCAGACCTAGCGAACTGCTACGCGTCATGCGGCGGCGCGCCGAATCTTACAACGTGCCGGAGGAATTAATGATGGAACTTTTTCTACAACATTTGCCGACGCCCGTACAGTCAATCATCGCAGCAGTAACACCGTTAAGCCTAGGAAAGGCAGCGGACATCGCTGACAGAGTAATGGAAGTGACACCTATGCCGGTAAGTGCTTGTTCTGTTTCCTCAGTTCATTCCATTGAAGACCGATTGCTTGAGGAAATCAAAAAAATTAATACGCGGATAGATGAAATTTCGTTGCGTAGAGGTCGCAGTCCTCATCGCAACAGTGCGTCGCGTGCTCGTAGTAAATCACGATCCAAAACTTTCGCTAACTGTTGGTATCACCATAAGTTTGGCCATAATGCCAAGAAATGCGTTCCCCCGTGCAATTTTGAAAAAAACGACGACGGCCGGGTGTAGCGGCGACTACCACCTTGCCATTAAACTCTCGTCGCCTGTTCGTGCGCGATCGGCGTACCAATGTTAATTTTTTGATTGACACAGGAAGTGATGTTTCCATCATCCCTGCTTCAAGGTTACAAAAAAGAAACGCATTACAAATGACACTTTCGGCAGCTAACACCTCGCCAATTCAGGTCTATACAACTCAAACCCTTTCTTTAGATATTGGTCTTAGGAAAATTTTCAAATGGACATTTTTAGTTGGGAATGTATCCAACCCAATAATTGGTGCTGATTTTTTTATATAATTTTAATCTAATGCCTAACTTAACCTCTAAAAATTTAATTGACTGCCAAACTAATATTACCTCGCCCTGCATACTAAAGAACAGTGCGATTCATTCAATTAAAACTGTATCAGGCGATAGTATTTATCACAAATTATTATTGGATTTCCCCGAAATCACTACCCCCCCTCGTCCAGACCAAGAAGTTAAACATTCGGTTGTGCATTATATACAAACAACTGGTCCTCCTGTAACAGCAAAAGCACGCCGTCTCGCACCTGACCGTCTGCGCATTGCTAAGGACGAAATTCAAACCATGATCGAACTAGGTCACATGCGTCCTTCTAAAAGCAATTTCGCATCACCCTTGCACATGGTGCCAAAGAAAGACAGCGCTGAATGGAGACCAGTTGGAGATTACCGAGCACTTAATGCTCAAACAATTAAAGACAACTATTCAGTTCCAAACATTTTGGACTTTACGTCTAACTTACATGGTACAAAAATATTTTCGCACATAGATCTGATTAAGGCTTATCACCAAATTCCAATCAACCCAGCAGATATCCATAAGAGTGCCATAATAACACCTTTTGGATTATTTGAGAGTACTCGAATGCAATTTGGCCTCTGCAATGCTGCAGCAACGTTTCAAAGGTTCATTGATGAGGTAACTCGTGGACTTCATTTTGTTTATGCCTTTGTTGATGACATTTTAGTCGCTTCAAAATCTCCAGAGGAGCATATCGAGCATCTCCGCATTGTATTTGAGCGTTTACAAAAATATGGACTCAGTTTAAAACCCTCTAAATGTATTTTTGGCGTGTCATCAATTCAATTCTTAGGCTATAAAGTTTCTGAATTTGGAATTGAACCCTTAACAGATAGAGTGGACTGCATATTAAAATTTCCAAAACCAAATACAATAACACAATTGAGACGATTCTTAGGGCTTCTAAATTTCTATCGGCGGTTTATACAAAAAGCAGCACACATTTTAGCACCTTTAAATAAACTGTTAGAGGGAATTAAAAATAAAAAGAAATCTAAAAGACCCACTCGCAATAATCCCCAGGATACACTTCAATGGAATGAGGAGGCTGAACAAGCATTTAATGATGCAAAAAGTGCTTTAGCAGAAGCAACTCTACTTCACCATCCTATTCCAGGTGCAAAATTAAGTGTATGGGTTGATGCCAGCGATTTTGCTGTTGGCGGTTCTCTTATGCAAGTGCATGAAAACAGATGGGAGCCAATTGCATTTATGTCTGTGAAGCTTTCAAAAAGTCAGCAGAAATTCTCTACTTATGACCGAGAACTGTTGGCAATATACACAGCTGTAAAGCGATTTCAACATATGCTAGAAGGTCGCAGCTTCACAATATACACGGACCAAAAGCCTCTCATCTATGCTTTTAAACAGAAACCTGAGAAATGCAGCCCTCGTCAGTGGCGGCATCTTGACTACATATCACAGTTCAGCACTGACATTCGCCATACTAGTGGAATCAACAATACAGTAGCTGATGCTCTATCTAGAGTAGAAATCAGCCCTATCTCCAATTCATTTTTTCTAGATTTCAATGCTTTCGCAGATGCCCAAAGAATTGATCCTGAATTAAAAAAATTGCAGACTGAAAATTGTACTTCTTTACAATTTAAATACATCCCCAGTCCAGTGACAAATACCAAACTTTTATGTGATGTCTCTACAGATGTACCTCGACCATTTGTACCAGAAAATTTTCGCAGAACTCTTTTTGAACACTTTCATAACCTTGCACATCCAGGTGTAGCAGCAACTACACAACTAATTTCATCCAGGTATGTTTGGCCTCAGATGAAGAAACATCTTAAGGAATGGGTGAAAAGCTGCATTGCATGCCAGCGATCAAAAGTGATCAGGCACACCAAGACACCTTTAGGCACTTTTGCATCACCTGATGCAAGATTTTCTCACATCCACATCGATTTGATAGGTCCCTTACCTCCATCAGAAGGGCAGACCTACTGTCTGACAATCATCGATAGATTTACAAGATGGCCTGAGGTAGTGCCTATAGCTGATATTACTGCAGAAACTGTATGTCGTGCTCTGTTCAGTGGTTGGATCTGTCGTTTTGGATGTCCCTCCACCATAACAACAGACCAAGGTCGACAATTTGAGTCCCATCTCTTTCGAGAGTTGACAAATATGCTTGGCACGACCAGAATTAGAACAACTGCCTTCCACCCTCAGTCGAATGGTTTAGTGGAACGTTTCCACCGTGTCCTAAAGAGTGCTATAAAGGCTCATGAAAATCCTAGATGGACTGAATGCTTACCTGCCATTTTACTTGGACTGAGAGCTGCTGTGAAAACAGATATAAATGCATCCAGCGCTGACTTAGTGTATGGTGTTTCACTCAAACTTCCAGCAGATTTGTGTACAGAATCTTCACCGAATAAAATTTCACAAAACAATTTCATCCAACAATTGCGGGAAAGGATGAATCACATCAAACCCATCCCTACATCCCATCATGTGAAATCCAAGGTTTTTGTGCACCCAGAATTAAACACTTGCTCTCATGTATTTCTAAGAGTGGATAAAGTCAGTCCACCCTTGTCACAACCCTACACTGGTCCTCATGCAGTACTTTCACGAGAGACCAAAAACATCACCATAGACTTAAATGGGAAGAAAAGTTGTGTCTCACTTGATAGAGTCAAGCCAGCTTTTCTATTTAATGACTTACCTGAGACTGATTACCCTGAAACCCAACCAAACGAAAAGAAATCACCAGAAAATCCTGAGACTGTAAAAACTCAAGTAACTAAATCTGGTAGACGTGTAAAATTTAATAAGAGGTTAATAACAGAAATTGGTTAAAACATTTTGTATATATTCATTTTGTGAAACATTTGAAAACTGCATCACATATATTTCATTTTTGTAAACATTTTGAAAATTGCATCATATATATTACTTTCAAATTTTGACAGGTATATACATATTCATATTTTGTAAAGTAAATTATTTCTCTTTAACCTTTGCAGCATTTTGTATTCAGGGACATATATTAATTATGGTATATACAAGTGAAATGTTTATTACATTCAGATATTACCCAGACTGTTTTCTTTACATATTAATATGTCGAATTTATATGCCATATATATATTATTTTTTTTTTCATTTTATTTGTCTAGTAAGTTTGCATCAGGTATCTCACAAAGAACAATGTATGTGAAAGATATTTTTTTTAATCATTGTATATTTAATACTTATTTTTAACATTTTGTCGTTCCTTCACAAGTTCATCACTGGAGGGATACTATTGTAGTGATAACTTATTTCATTTAATTTATAAGTGCATTTCATTCATTTACTGTATAATAGATGGCACCACCATTCAGTGTCATTTTATGTTGCACGACACCGATAGGTGGCGTGGCAGTATTGTATCCCGAGAATTCTCTCGATGCTCGCACACTTCGCTTGCTACTGTATAAACGAGAGGTGATGTTCGGAGATTGAATAAATATTATTTGTTAAGTTTTAAAATCTGTTTCATCAATATTTGTCAAATTCAGGCAACAAACAGATAATATATACATACAGCAGGGTCATTTTCACGATAAAGAAAAAAAAAAGCTATTTTTGTTTCGTAGTAGGCATTATCTGTAATTTCACACTACTAATTTAAATTAGATATTCAAGTTATAAAGAATGTAACACAATTAGTCCACTCGTCTTAAGATCATATTTGTGCCCACTTTTGTGAACTCAAATTAGTCAGACAGAAATAATGCTAAGTAAAGAAGGCGTAACACATATCTATTCATCAGTGAAAGGATGATCTAAATATAGCTTTGATGGGGTCTTCTTTTTATCCTTTTTTCACATACAAACCACACTTAAATTAAGGTAAATTACATGAGATGTTAGGCATCTTGTTAACAGTTTTTTCAAGCTCGATGTTGTTGTTATTTCTTATGCCCCCTGGTACGAAGTATTCCAGACCAGGTTCATATGGGCTAGCGGGCTGAGACGTGCGGCTCCGGTTTATAATGGTCCGACAAAGGTCGGAGTTCGATTTACCTCAATTTTAACTCAACAAAGCCCAGGGGTGACATCTGGGAGGCTCGTACTTTCTCCAACCCTCTCTGACCTCTTCTAGAGAGACTTTCTGGACTACGGAGTGAAGTCCTACTATCCAGCCTAGACACGGAGGTACTGAATAGTACATATCAGGATTTGAACCGAGCACACTCGGCAACGAAAGCCGACGCGCTACCAATTGGCAACCTCAGGCCCTTTAAGCTCGTAATATTTTTTTTATTTATAAAATAGTTGTGGCATCAGTACTCTATTCCTTTGGTAGGGTATCATTATAATCGCTTTCAGCTTGAAAGAAGTGTCTACGAACAGATACAATCATTTCGAAACAGACCAATTTACCTTACACGTTACCTGGATATTTACTCTAGTTCATAAGTCACCAGTAGACAAATATTGCATTCATAAATGTAAATAGTTTTGTCTCGAAACATACCTTTTTATAATTTATATTTTTTTATTCATAATTTTTTAATTGTACAATATTTTGGAATTTCTGGGGGCATCACACTTTTAAATAATAGAAAGTCAGGGGAAGGCAGTCGAAAGGAAAGGCATTCAGGTTAGATTAATTTCACAACCGATATTTTTTTATGCATTTTTGAATCAAATATTTTGAATCCAATTGACATTAATTTAAGATACATTTTGTGTCCAGTTGTCTGAATTCAGTCTATACCATTCGAAACTTTCGTTTTTTCGTTTATTTAAATTTTATTCTCCATTTTTCTACTGATTTGAAGAAATTATGGTTATCAGAAGTTATAAAGACGAATTGACGGGTATGAAAATATTAATACAAAAATGAATGCAGGTCATGCATTTACGCGAAATTAGTTTGATATGCATTCTTATTCACTTTAAAATGAATATGAATTACTCATAGTTCATAATTCCTTTTAAAAAGAAATTCCCACTTAAATATAAATTAAATAAACAATGTGTGTCATTAACAGCTTATACAATTATTTGTAAGATTTGATTTTTTTTTAATTACTGTGTCAGAATTTTGTGTAATAATAGGCTTTTAAATAAACGTGTCTAAAATACTGTTAACGTATATTTTTTTTCATATTACTTCAACAACGGAAGGTGGCCCAGAGTCCTGTAAGTAAATTAGAATAGCTGTAAGTAACTATCATATTTCCAATTTGTAAGAACCATAAATATGTCAAATATAGCTGAAAAAACATCTTAAAAATTGAAGCATGAAAGGATGAAATATTTCATGATTCTAAACTATGATATCCTGCAGACATATCTCACTTTTTCTCGGAGATTCCGACTTTACAACTCCGTACAACTAAAGTCTATTTTAAATGAATAAATACGCCTTTCGCCTTGAAAAGTTTGGAGGAGCTAAATTTTGATTCGTAATAAAGAAGTTTTATAATGAAATTGAAGTATAAAAAGGGCTTTAATTGATGAATTGAAAACGCGTGTTTTTTACAAACTGTTTTCTTTATTAAAAGGAATATAAGTTATATATATATGTGTGTGTGTGTGTGTGTGTGTGCGTGTGTGTGTGTATAATGCCTTAATTGTATGGGGGGGGAACCAGGGAATCTTAAACGGGGGTTTTGCTTAGAAAAAATGGGAATTAGTAATTAAATACTATTAATTCCCGAAATATTGGGGGGAAAGAGAAACGAGGGGTTTTAATAGCAAAAGTTACCAATAGAGGTCGCCACCTGACGTTCCTGTTTTAAAAAGAGATTATTCAAGCGAGGGGTTTTAAAGTTACGCAAGTAGAAGCTTCTAGAACTTTCTTAATACAATGTCAGCAAATAAGTTGAGCGGGAGTTGAACAAAGAACGAGGCAGAGACTTGGAGGATTTCGCAGGATACGGAGGCTTGCTGCAGATCTCCGAAAAATTTTCGGGATGGAGTGTTTCCAATTAATAAGGTCGTAAGAATCGTTAAAAATAATTAGAAGGAGCTCTAGGACATACGAAGTCGTAATAAATATAGAAAAACTATATTTGGATTATCTTATTGTGTGCCACGACTGCCTTCAATTTTAAGTATGTTTTAAGCCTGTCAGCTGTATATACAGTTGGCTCTCTGTATAACGACTTTCAAGGGACCGTGAAAAATCGTCCTTAAGTAGAGATCGCCCTTAAACAGAATGTGTGAAAAAATAACATTTCCCATAACGTCGGAAGGGCCGGGACTGGGAAATATCGTCTTTAATTAGAGATATTCGTTAAGTAGAGCGTTGTTAAACAGAGCGTTGTTAAACAGAGTATATATATATATACATATATATATATATATATAAATACAACATACAAAACAAAAAACCGTTTTTAATTTCCAAATTCTTTTTATTTTCCTTTAAAATTACTTGGGCGTAAGCAAATTAATATCGTTTTCGTTTTAAGATCAAAGGATTTGAACGTAACCTAAACGCAATAGTAGGTAATCAATATATCCTCCCTTTAACCCCCAGTCTCATGGGCGCCAAATCTTATATTACCGGCCAGGATATTGATCCCAGAAATCTCCTCTGTCTAATCAGTCCAAAGTTCAAGGGTCATGTGACAACGACCGCATGAAGTTTTCAAAAGATTCACCAAGGTTTTGACCGGGGATTTTGCTGAATTGACGTTGCCCCGATAACTTGTAGCAATGTAAACAATAAAGTCTGTTCGAGATTTGACGTATTTTCCTTGTGTCCGGGGCTGGAGGGGCCCGTAAATAAATTTTAAGAGGGCCTTCGAGTACCCCAAAGCGACATTAGCCTCCCCGGCCGGCTACGATATTTCATCGCTGGAACTGAACTACGAACTAGAAAGCTGTGACGCACTGCCGCCA
Organism: Dolomedes plantarius; assembly: GCA_907164885.2. Lineage (NCBI taxonomy): Eukaryota > Metazoa > Arthropoda > Arachnida > Araneae > Dolomedidae > Dolomedes > Dolomedes plantarius. The sequence continues at coordinate 73,893,697 of OU015490.1, forward strand.
GCAACACCTTTCTCCTTCACCGCCGTCGTGCTGATGTTATATATATATATATATATATATATATATATATATATATATATATATATATATATATATATATATATATACTAGCATTATTGAACGGCGTTGTCCGGGTAGATATATAGATATAAAATTTTTCATGCATTCCATCAAAAAAATACTGGGCTGCACCCCCGCTCTTCATGTTCATCTGGCCAGTTGTGTTCATTTGGGGAGCCAAGGCCAAAGGTCATTCCCAACCCTCTTTCTCCCGCGCATTGGAATTTGACCCCCCACCCCGTCACTTCCCAAACAATCCCTCTTAACACAGCTGGTTGTGCTGAAGGGGCTCCACAGGTGGTCGCGCACCTCTTAGAGGCACAAAAATCATTAAAAAATTAATTTTAAAAAACTAATTGAGCCCCAAATTTCGTTTTTCCTGATTTAAGTTTCTCGGGTCCTAAACATTAACTGTGCCGAATTTGGTCCCGGTAGGTGAAACAGTCTATGATTCTACAGCGGACAAACAAACAGACGAGCTCATTTATATATATATATAATAAATTAAATATTTTGCCCTCCATTCTAGCATTTAAATTCCCTTTCCTAAATCCAGTCTGCAGTAGTCTCAATTTATCGCTACCAAACCCTTAGCAATAGAACTTCCCATAAATCGCTTGCCTTGCATTTCTACACGTGTACATCTCCGGATTCAGAGGCGTGGGTTCACATCACGAGCCCCGATATTTTGCTGACCCTACAATATACACTGAAGTGCCACTGAATTAAGGATAGCAAAGCCTATGCAAATTGTTTAGCGCAGCGCATCATATATGAGCAAGTGAGTGCGCTGTGGTAACTGCATATATAGCGCGTACTGTTGTTGTTCTGAATTAGTTGTTGGAATTGCCAGTATGGGTAAACTGCGTGATTTAGACGCCTTCGATATCGGACAAATCGTAGGTGCGCGACGCATGGGCCATTCAATTTCCGAAATCGTCAGACAGCTACGATTTTCAAGGTCGACAGTGTCAAGAGTATACCAAGAATACATGGATGGTGGGAAAAAAACTAGCGATCGGGCAAACTGCAAAGGACAATTTGCCTTGACAGTGCGCGGTGAGAGACGGCTCAGGCGTATTGTACGTAGCCAGCGAAGCCATACATTAGCTCAAATTACCACCCAGTTTAATGACGGTGCCAGTCGTACAGTCAGTAAACGGACTGTGCAACGCTCGCTTCACCGTATGGGTTTCGGGAGCTGTCGACCTACGAGAGTACCATTGCTCTATGCTCGCCATCGGGCTGCACGTCTTGTCTGGGCAAGAGAGCACAGAGACTGGAGTGTAGAGGACTGGAAACGAGTAGCTTGGAGTGAAGAGTCTCGATTCCGACTACTTAACGCCGACGGGAGGCTGAGAATATGGCGTCAGGCTCATGAAGCCATGGATCCTGCATGCCTGGTTGGAACTGTACAAGGGCATGGTGGCTCAATCATGGTCTGGGGTGTTTTTTCGTGGCACAGTTTGGGATCTTTGGTGAGTGTACCAACCTCCCTCAATGCAATTCGGTACGTAGATTTGCTGGGTGATCACCTCCATCCGTTTATGCTGTTCTGTTATCCGCACGGTAATGGAGTTTTCCAGCAAGACAACTGTACCTCTCACAAGTCCAGGTTGGCTACTGGCTGGTTGGATGAGCATTCCTCTGACTTCTCTGTCATGAATTGGCCACCTAGAAGCCCAGACTTAAATCCTATTGAGCATCTTTGGGATGTTTTGGAACAAGTCGTGAAAGGCCATCACACAGCACCAAAGAACCTTACTGGATTATGGCCAGCTTTAGCCAATATTTTGGCAAGCCATTCCCGTGGAACGTTTGCAGAAACTTGTTGAATCTATGCCTCGTCGTGTGGCAGCCGTTATCAAGGCCAGAGGAGGCCCAACTCGTTATTAGGTAGGTATCCCTTATTCAGTGGCACTTCAGTGTAATAGCCACATGTACCTCGCCTCTCGCGCGTAAGGTTGAAAGGTGATATTCGCTTACGAGCCGTCTTCTGCAATGGACGGATGTACTTCTGTCGCTCTAATAAACGGTTCGGCCAGATTGCATCAAAATTTTATTCCTTTCAGGTTGAGTCTAGCTCCAGCCATGTAAATATGAACTAGTTTCTCTTTCAGATTATAATATAAGGATGTAATGGATATATTACATATATATGTGTATGTATGTATGTATGTATGTATTTGTGTCGGATCCCTAAAGAGCTTGGCCAGTCCAGGGCGATACCAGTGATGTGCAGGGGGCTCTCACCAAATACTGTACAGCCTGATCTTTGAAACGAATTGAGCCTCCGATACAGTTACGACGTAAAACAGGGGAAAATCCTCTAAACAGCCCTCTTTTGCTAGTAGATCGGCCTGAACCAGTGGCGCACCCAGGGGGGGGGGTCCTGCCCCTCCCCAAAGAAATAGAAATTGCATTATGAATATTGATTTTGAATTATATATATATTTATCCGTTCTTCTCGGCCCCCCATGCATTATAAAGATTTTTATCCGTTTATCTTGCTGCCCCCCCCCCCCCAAAAGAAAAAAAAAATCCTGTTTGCGCCACTGCCCTGAACAAACCCACATGTGACGGGATATATTTCTTTAAAGTAAGTATTCGAATATAGTCCTTGATACCGGATAAATACTTCAACACGTCCTTCATCCTGAAGGTGCAACTTAGGTATGCATGTTACAGGATTGTTAGTTCACTTATTCGCTATTATGTTACGATTTTTCTTAATCGGTAATATATTAGAATAGCAGTTATTAGATTATATCTTAGGACTTCTATTGACTTTTCGAATGTCCCCAACAAAACTGTTAGTGATAAAATTAAAGGAAAAAGTCTTTTTATCGCATTGTAATTCAAGTCTTCTGATAAGAAACGATACCGAAAGGAGACTAAAATCATGGATGATAGCGATACGAAACCACAATAAGAAATTCACCTCGCTTTGTATTAATTCGTACTAAATTTTAATAATAGTATCTCGCGTTATTACTTTGTAGTCATCAGAAAATTAGATTGACCAGATTTCTGACTATGCAATCGGTGATCTAAATATAAGCCCTCCTGGTAAAATTATGTATATTTTAAAACAAGTATGCCGTTCCCTTCGTTAAAATTTATTTACGATAATCAAATTTGAATCTGAAATGTATGTATTTAAATCTGAACTAAAATGAATTTCAAGTCCGTTTGCCATTTAAAGATGCTAATATTTAATAACTGCAGCATCTGTATGACCTTTAGCTAACAACTTCCCATCATTTTATTGACCGATAAAACCTAATATTCCGTTAATATACACTGACACGAAAAAGGATTCATTTACAACAGCTGAGAAAAGCCTGGGTTTGTAGGACTGTGAAAAGCTATTGGGTTAGTGGGTAGATCTGTGAGGTGGAATTTTGGGCCAAAAAATGGTCGATTTCGATACAAAGACTTACTCTAGGGATCCACCATTCCCTCGCAAGTTGGTAAAAAACATAACCGCTGGCAATTGCACCGCCAACAACCAAAAAACGCCCAAAGTTCTGCATAGCGAACAGGACTTTGAGAGGGTCTATATCAGACTCAAGATGGCGGCGGAAACTTTCTGAGAGGTATTGTTACACAACAATGATACTTTGTAAAAGAGGATCTGCTTTGTATCTGAATGGTCACTTTTAAACAATATGATTTGTTTAAAATCTGTTCCTTTGAAACAATCATTGTTATCTGAGATGCGAGTTTTAAAATTGCTTTTTATACACGTGGTTATTATTTTCAGTGTCCATGTTCAACTTTTCGATCTAATTTTTTCACATACGTCCCGACCCCTGTCTAAATTCATGGCGCAACAGTTCGTTGTGGACCAAGGCATTTGGTGCCCATCTCCTCTTTCTTGACCGTGGGCTTGGGGTGCCATACAGCATATGTCTTAGTCAGGTTGTCAGCCTGACGTGGGACCCCCATAGTTCAGTTCCCAAGCATGCTTGGTCAACATTTTATCGATCCACTCAAGGGATGAAAGGCTTAGTCAACCTTGCCCAGTCGCAGGATTGAACCCTGGACCTGTAATGTGGCAACTTGGGGCTTTTAACCACAAGGCCACAGGGCGTCCCTGTGGCCCCTTTAAATCCAAGAAGGAGGCTAATGCTGTACATAAAGGTCCTTGATACTGAAAGGATCATGCAGTACTGAGTGGGTCATTCTAAATTTATTTGTTAGAAATTTGGTTACAACTTTAATAGTCCCCCCAAAATACACGTGGTTTTAATTTTCAGTGTTGGTGTTCAACTTTCCGCTCAAAATGTTTCGCATATATCTTGACCCTTCTTGCCCCCTTTAAATCCAAGAATAAGGCTATTGCTGAACCAAAAGGTTTTTGATACTGAAAGGATCATACAGTACCGAATGGGTCATTCTAAATTTATCTGTTAGAAATCTGGTTACAACTTTAATAGTCCCCCCAAAATTGCAATGTTTTGCTTTCGGAATTGGCATTGTTCCGAACCGTTTTTTTTTTTTTTTTTTTAATTTTCTGATTCGATCGGGAATGTATTATCCTCTTTTCACTGTATACTGTATGCACTTTCTCTGCTGCTTTCTATACTGCTTTTTATAGCTTTTCTATACTGCTTAAGTATGCATATATGAACGGAACTCCTGGAATTTGTGGTTCTCTTTGTTTTTCTTGGTTGTTGGAGAAACGATGGGCATTCGTTTAAGTTGAAAGTTTTTAGTACCTGAAGTAATTGAAGTTCCCAGCAAAAGGCTCGATGTACATGTAAATGCTTTTCAGTTGAGTTTAACATTCAAGCCGAAGCCGAATGAATAAACATGTATGTAACAAGTTGAACTCTTGTCTTGGGCACATTATTTTCTGCCACAGCAAAGACACTGCTTCTAGAACTCTGCTCAAAAATTGTCGAACATTAGAAAGAAATTTTCCATATATTTGTCTCTTTATGGGTATCCCCCCCCAACACCCCACTGACATGGGCCTATTTTCTTCGACATTCCCTCTATTTACCGCAAATGTTTTTTTCTTTCTCGAAATGTAATTTTCAACTATTAACTTTAATAAGAATGTGTACGTAACATGTATATCTTACTTCTGGATAAAATTTGAATGTTCTTTAACAAAAACAATGTTGTCATATGTAGCGAACAGCTCATTAAAAAAGAATTTGCTCCTTTTACAATGTTTTACGGTGTAAGTGATATTCACTTGTATAATATTCATGTACATTTTACAGTTATTGGATTTTAAGATAGATATGTAAGAACACTTCTCCCAAAATTTTCAAAGAAGAATTGTATTATGTGTTTTACCGCAGTTGAAGCATATCCAAAAGCCTTTAAAATTAAAATATATATACGTATATGCCTTAGTGTAAGATATAAATAAACTTTAAGTCCTTATATCTTTCTACCGCGATGGCTGCCGTCTGACAAATTTTGAAGAATTAGGTTAGTTAGTTTGCTTATTGCGCCACCATAAGTTCAGAAACTGTAATGACGAAACTGCAGAGACTGTATGCAAACGTTTATGTTTAATGCAACATGGGCTACAGACGTCCCTGTGTGCCGAGAAATAGAATCTACCATTCAGAGAGAATTACTTGCATTCAAACTGGATAATGCGTTGTACAATTTAAAATGATATTCCTATACATTCCTGGGCCAGAGGTAGCCCAGTGGTAGAGTATCGGCTTTCGGTACTGTGGGTGCTCAGATCGAATCCGGACTAGCGCCATTAAATGCCTTCTTGTCTAGGCCGAATACGGCATCTGAAATCCGTAGACCGGAAGATCCGTTTATGAGATCTTTGTGTGGGGAAGGCATGTCCCCCCCCCCCCAGTTGTCAGCCATAGGGGTGCTCAGTTAAAATTGATGTGGCACCTGGCTAAGTCGAACTCCGACCCTTGTTGTGCCATTATAAACCGGATCCGCACCCCTCAGCCTGCAAGCCTCTAAGGGCCTACTCTTGAATTCATTCCAGCCAAGGAGCATGAGCAACAACAACGTATACATTCCTATGTTTTCCCTGTATGTTATACTGAATATTTATCAGGAAAAAAACAGGAAATCTCTATTTAGTTTCTCGATTTTTTGTCAGAGATTGAGCTTGTGTTTTAGGATTAAAATTGAAATTAATTACAAATTTTTCTTTGATTGTCCCTTTTGGAGTTATTTTGAAAAGCCAATTAATATGTCAATGTTTTATGTTATAGGTAAATTCTTACTACCTATTTCTTTTGCGTCTTCGAGGTTGGACAAAAAAAATACCAAAGGATAATAATTTTAATGCTTTTCTTCTTTGACTCCATTTTGAAAAGCCAATCAGAGAGCCAATGTTTTATGCCAAAGGGAAATTACCACCTAATTTTTATTTCACGCTTTCAAGCATCCGCACACAAGTTGCACACGTTGTTTGTATGCATTCTTTCCAATGGTTTGACTGAACCGATAATCTTCTCAACTGGCGATAAAGCAGTGAGTTATCAAAAACGAGCCTTTTCACCAGACTGTCGTGTCTACGTTCGGAATTTTATACGCCGGCAGAATTGTTTCTGATTATATCGGGACTCCAATGTTTCTGTTAGTTATTCCTGTAGAATGTTGACGAGGATTAATAATTAAGATGTTAATATTTCCTTTAACTAGTTGTGTGTGACTCTAATATTTCAAAGCTTTTCACAATCTAAGCTTACCGTAATAGGTTAGGCCAAATCAGCTTGAGCTTATTGTAATCGGCACTTTCTGCTTGTGTAAGTTTCTTTTATCTCCTTTATGTTATCCTGTAGACACGTATTATTTTGAGCTCTTATATTTCACCATAGGTGATATCATGTAAACTTACCTACTAATAACTCCTTCTGTGATATTCCTCTGTAGAGAAAGGGTAATTTCATTAATAAGTACTTAGGTATTATTAAGTGCAATTGAGAAATTAAAATATCTGTACTGAGAAGTACAATTCTCGTGTTATGATGGAGACTTCAGAAGCATTACGAATGAAACATAATTTACATATGTAGTATGATCCAGGAGTCTTTGGACGTTCTTCAAAAACCTGTTCTAGAGGTTTTATTTTTTCACTGGCCGGGCTTCGCCCGTCTAGCCGGTTGGTTTCGGGACCCGCTCCCTTTAGCAATCATTGTCAGAGAATGGAAACACTAAAAAACAACGAATAAAGGTATTTAAATTTTGTGGTACAACAATAAATAGCGCTATGTATGTGTCACACTCGATACAGTTCATAGTGTATCACTCTCGTGGCACCATCAAGCGGACCTTAGCACAAATAGAACCAAATATTGCATAAAAAATTGAATCAAATTTTTTCTAGAATAAAATTTCAAATTTGGGCTTCGAGATGCTCATACAAATGAACGATGACATAATAAATGCAACAATTTATTTTAAGAAATATTAACAAATGCGATTGATTCTTCTAAGAATCAACGGTAATTCTTCGAAATGTCTGTGATTCACACTTTATTTACGGATATATATCGGATAGCGGTGGAGTCTACTTTTAGACTTAAAATATCTGTAAAGCTATTAAAGTAACAGAATAACTGTAAGCAAAAAAAATTATCAGTTTTCAAAGCTCTTTCCAAATATGTAAGATTTATGTACTTTCTAAAAAAATTTTCACCGATTTTCGACCAAAATGGCCGCCAAAATCGCGCCATATCAAGAGTGGTGATTTTCGGAAATATAACAGCTTCCATTTACTGTTGTCACCCTTCAAAATTGTTGGTTTTTTATTAATTAAAAATTAATGGTAATAAAATTTAAAATTCGGGCTTCGAGGTGCACATGTTTAGAATCTTCACTACCCGTGTTCCAAATTTAATAGGTGTAAGTTTTATAGATTCGTCTCGAAGCAGCACACATATAACATGGTCACCCGGAGGTGTGACCGACAGACAGAATCCAACCTTGCATTATTAATATAGATTTGCCGTATATAAGTCGAGATCAAGGTCTTGTAAATCCAAGCTTAAATCTCCCAGTTCTTGAACTGAATCACATATGAGTCCTAAATCTAGGATAAATTATGTTGTTGTAATTTTTTTCCCCAATCCTTCATATGTACATCTTTCTTTAGCGTCTCTCGTAAAATCAGTTTCCGCATATTGAAAATATTTCACCAAAGTTTAGTTACCTAACATTTTCCCTAGATGCTTTGTACAATTCAAGCTGATCAATAAATGATTTGAATCTAAGAGTAGTGGAAACAGATTTAACGGTATTATTAACTGCTAGTTCGAGTCTGTGATTAACGCAGTGCCAAAATATCAAGGATGGAAATCGATCTTTCATTAATTTGGTTATTCCATTCTTCTGACCCATTAGAACTGCTGCACCGTCACATGTAATACTTTATAAATTATCATTTAAGTAATTTTGCAGCATTCCTTGCGTCTCAAGACATTCGAAAAAGGAATTAATAATTACAAGATTAAAAGAACTTTTATATACCATGTTTTTAAATTTTCTGTTGAATCATATAAACTTGACAATTTTATGTATTAATAAATACTTTTTAAAATTTTTTTTGATCAAATATCCCATTAACTAGAAAGAAAATGAAGTTAATTGGAAGTTAACTTGCATATAACTTTTCGTTCCCGTTCCGGCCAGTAGATGGCTGCACCAGTTTTCAAAACGTTCTGGCTAATAGATGGCCGCATCAGTCTACAAAACAAAATTAACTGAAAATAACTGAAAATTAATTTAATTCTGTTTAAAGATGGCTAAAAATATTTTTAAAAATGCATTGTCATCGTGATCTGAGCTATTCTAAAAGTTTCAAATGTCTATCTAGTCGAGAAGTTAGTTAAAAATCGATTGCAAGATTTGTACTGGACAAACCCACACACAAACAAGAAAGCAAGTTAATAAAAACGTGGTAAAAATACCTTTTGCAGTTACACTTTCAAGTTCACCTAAATCTAAAAGTGAAGGTCAACGGCATCTCAACCCCATCCTCTGGTCTATGTCCAGGAATGTCGCTAATCATCCCTTACTCTTCGCCAAATAACAACACTTGCCCCAAGAAAAAGCTTTCAGTGATGGAACAGGCATCTCTATCTGCCGATGATTGATGCTTAATACAACAGCAGAGAGAAAATATAAGTACAATTGGTGCAAAATACAGAATAAAGGCTAATGCCCAGGATGATCAGGGCTATAAATAAGACCAAAAATAGGAAACTAAATCACTGGGTACTTAAGAATTATCACAATACATGGTTGTTTCCCACCTAGGTCTTACCCGTACACTCTCTGTCCATTGTCCTCTGAATGTTTCAGAATTGTCCAGTCATCTTTCTTCATGCTTTCACCGCCCCCTATTTTCGATCACCCCCCCCCAATTGTCACCCGAGGCTACTACCGCCCCCTAGATCGTTCCACTGCCCACTTTGGGAAACTCTGGTATAGAGCTTTGTAAACACTTATATAGGGAAGGATTAAAATATAGAACCCACTTCTTTCAGGCAGAACTTTGGCCGTTTTAACTTGATATCAGCTTAAAACACAGCAGCTGAATTTTTCGCTTCTCTGTTATACGGCAAATATTCCTAAATAATTATAATAATGTTCTTACCTTAGGAACAGTAGATAAACTGGGATTTCTCTTCCCTGATGCTGATGCTCTATATCGTTTTAAGTCTGATAAATAGCCACTAGTAGAACCAGGTGCTAAACATGCAGGCATATCTGTACACGGCATAAATTTTAAAATTTGTTAAACAATTTTCAAAAACACGTATCCATATAACTAATTCAAAAAAACAGTAGGTTCTTTACATGCTGCGCCACTTGCCGGTGAGTGACCATAATCGGTCCATTTCTCTGGGGCAGTGTTTCGCAACCTTTTTAACAGTCAACTCTCCCTTGGATCTGAAAATAAGCACTCGCACCCCCTCGAAAAATGCGTTTCTGTTTTTTATTTGGGAAAAGACATTTATTGCAAGATTATTTATTTATTGCAGAAAAAAAATTAATAGATTTACAATACATACCATATTATTATATATGAAACAATATCTACATTTTTATTGGCTACGTTGTTGTTGTTTCTTATAATTGTCATTTTAAAACGAGGCTCTTTTTTTGAAAGAGCCACACGTAAGTCATCGGATGCATTTCAGCAATTTCTGGCTTTTGTTTTGATGTGCTAAAGTAATGAAAAACTCATTTCACAAAGGTAAGTGGTGGCAAATGGTAAAAGTGTCTCTGATGCTGCTTTTGCCAATTCTGGATAAAGTTCTAACTGCGCACACCAGAACTGTTCTAATTAAGGTCCCCCCCCCCCCTTGAAACATAAAGAACCTCAGTCAAACGTTGTCCATTCCGGCAAATCCGAAACCAAAAATCTATCAAAATTTATGTTATTAATCACTTCTTGAAAACGGAAAACATCTCAACAATAAGTGAAACCTATTTTTTTTCTTTACGGTATCTCAAAAGTCTGAATCAAACGTTTTGTAACGCAATCATTCCGTAGGTCAACAAGCTGCCAAAGACTACGAATATGAAACTCTTCCTCAAATCGGTAAATCCTCCGACGGAGATAGCAATGGGTTTTTTCTTCATCACGAACTTCATTCTCTTGTGTAACAAACCGCATTCAGCCTGGGGACATGGGAGAGCGTTTTCTTCGTATATCTTATTCAAAACCCTCTGCAGATTGTTCATTTCGTCAGGTATCCTCGCCGCCAGATACACAGTTGCGGTGAAATAAAACATATAGGTGCCCAGTATTGCTGAGTGGTCGGCCTTAACTAAGACGCTGGTTCTTTCCTCCTTTATGAGCAGTGCAGATAACATGAATATTATCAATATATTCCTCAGAATTAAGAAAAACACGAATGAAGAAAACGACTCGTTCAAGAGGTCGGTGCAGTGCCACACTGCGGAACACTTCTGCAATAATTCGCTCGCCTCGTCCAGCTGAGTATTGCAGAAGAATTCTCTTCCACTCCTTTGTATCTCATGCCTGGTAGATGATATGATATTTCCCCACTGATAACAAACGGCGCAGAAAACGCAGTTCATGACTAGAGGCGATAATTCATTTGCTACAATGTAGCATAAGAAAGCGGCGATGCTGGTGGAAGTTGCTACACGAGGATCCTCAAAAGAATAGAAAGTGAAGATATCCATCGTGTCCCCACAACAAAGTAAATAGACAAACGGGTACGTCAACCCTGCTATAATTACCAATAACATAATACTGTACATTGTATAGTACACTACGTTCGCTTTGTTGTCGTTTCGAAAACGGCAAATTTCTTTTCTCAGTATGTTTAGCTTGCCGGATTTCTTTAACAGACAAATGTACATAAAGACTGACGCAGTGATCGATAGAAGTGTAGTCAGTGTAAAATATATCCCCGGATCATACAATGTTTTTTTTAAAAACAGTAACAGGGAGCATAATGTGGATATCATGAAAAATGCAGAGCCAATTATCTGGGTTTTGTCTCTTTTCCTTGCATCATTTGATTTAATCCCCAAAATTTGCAGTAGAAACCAAAAAACTAGCAGTTTCTCTTTTCTTCTTGATAAATGCACAACCTTCATAGTGATTCTGTATCACCTCTAATTATAGATGCACAGTCCTTATGTTGCACTGGCCGTAAAATTGAAATTATATAGTCAGTATAAATTAGTATATGGGAGATAGCGTTCGTCGATTATTGCTATGAATCCTGTGAGTTTTCCATGCTATTATATTAACATTAATAACTATTCATGATAACACGAAAATAGAAAATATGATTTAAAATTTGCATATTCCCTAATCACGAGCAAATACGATGCTGAGTTTTGCATAATCAGTAGCGATATTAACGTACATGATTTATACATTTATACAAAGTTTTCGACGATTCGAGTGGCAACTTTTCGTATTTATCAGATTATAAATCAACAGTTTATTAAAATATCATTCGTGAAATTTATCACTTACTGTAATTTACTGTAAGTGTACGTGTATTAAATACGTTCCTTTGGTCCATAAGTTGGGTTTTCCCGTTTTTTAATATTCATTAAAATAGAATAAAACTCGAGTTAGAATAGAATCAAAATTAGAATAGAAATAGAAAAAAACTAGAGTTTATCTTTCGATTCCGTTTGCAGTCGATTTAAACTTATTCCTTCAGAGAGATGTAAAACGAATGTGAATACCCATAAATCATAAAATCTGGTAAACTTTACATCATTGTAGCTGTGGTTTTGGGTGTATAATAGCACATCCTGGAAATTATCACAATAACTCCTCAAGGCATATGGAGACACATATATTTTTATAATATGTGATTTTAATTATAACAATTTCTGAGACTGAGTTGGCAATTCGCTCTCAGATGTTTGATAACTTTTTCAATACACAGCAATTCCTTGCGTTTATCAAATACATTCCTTTGGTCCATGAGTCGGGTTTTCCTGTTCTTTACTATTCATTAAGATAGAATGAATCTCAGTAGCTTAAGAAATAACGAAACATTTTCAAGTGATAAATTTAAGTAGTTTCTTGTATTATTGTACCGAACTTTTACGTAAAAGCACTCCGATTTCAAGTTAAGTGTCCTCGTTCGTGTCTTTGGAATTTTCAATTCCTCTAATCATGTGTTTCAACACTTTGTTTCTTAGCAAGTTTGTATCTTAGACGTTGCCACAGAAACTGAATGCCAAAATAAATATTGTTTCACTTTTCTCATTCAAAAGATTGTCTGAATATTAAAGCGGCAGGATATGTTGACAGTGTTCCTCAGTCTTTTTAATAGATTAATATTTGTGAAAATACATAAATTTATATTAAGGAAATTAAAGTGTTTTCACCGAAAATGCTTTTACTTTTCTAGAGAATTAATCTCTGTTAATTGTATTGATTTAGGTCTATATGGAAAGAGGGAGGACCAAACAAAGCTGAAACACTTCCATGAGGAAATAAAATGTAGCGCTCCAAATCGGCAAATCAATAACATACAGTAAAACATCGTTTATCCGAACTAACTAGGACCATAGGCAATCCGAGTAATCGAAAACCCCGATAATCCGGGAAATATGGGTAATAAGCAAAACAAAATACTTAACTAAGCAGGCTTACCGTTTATTAGGATAAAAAAAACTATGTTTTGTAACAAAATTACGTACTATTCTTTAGCAGACATTAAAAAATATAAAAATAACTTTTCACATCATTTCTTAACAAAGAATTGGTCAGTCTAGTAAAGCTTTCTAAAACTCACAAAAAGCATTTTATTACCATAATTTATTGTAAAATCTTTGCAGGAACTGTACATTGAATCAAACTAAAAAAGCGAATATTTCGCGTACATATAGTTACGTTCTTGCTATCATAGTTAAATATTATTATCTAATGTGAACATTAAATTTAAAAAAAAAAAAGGTCTACAAATCTGATCCGGATTATCCGGAGATCCGAATAAACGAGGTTCTACTGTATTACATTTGAAGGTTTTAATATACATCACATGTTATATTAAACACAGCAGAAGAAGAAAATGTGTGTATTTCTCGGTGAAGAGCTTGTAATGCTTGCATTCACACGTGAAAGAAAAAAGTGGCTACTTATATAGAAGATCGAAGCTGGATAATTACATTTCAGTCATAGGTGAATATTCAATTAAAGGTGATCACGGGGGGAATTTCAGTTTAAATGATATCAGGATTAAAGGAATGACGCAATATTATTTTCAGACACAGGGCTTGAGGTAGCACTTTGGCCTTGAGACTGGAGGTGCAAGGTTCGAATCCCGAAACTTGCTATTAAATACCTCCGTGTCTAGGCCGATTATGGGCACGTTAAATCCGTAGACTGGAAAGTCCCTCTATAAGGTCAGAGAAGGTAGGAGAAGGTGGGAGAAGGTACAATCCCCTCAGATGTTGCCCCTGAGGGTGCTCAGTCAAAATGAAGGTGGCAACAGGGGGTGGTGTTGATTCGTCTCTGCAACTGGCAGACAGCTTTCAGACACAAAGAAGGAAATTCAGGATGAACAAAATTTCAGGTAGTCTCTTTTAACGAAACTACCGCGGGTTATTAACGTAGGAATATTTATCGTTGCTTACCTCATTTGTATGTGTATCTATCTATCTATCTATCTATCTATCTATTTATATATATATATATATATTCCAATGCAGAGGCACTTGTCGTCAAACATTCGCCTATACTACTTCGCAATTTTACTGCCCATTTTATTATGGGGGAACCATATAGGTGGACAGCATTACCCTCTATAAAGGGACGACACGAACGGAGGCATTTTTCGTGGCGCGACGCCAGGATTCGATCCAAGCACCCTCAGCACCGAAAACCAGCGCGCTGTATCACTGGGCCGCCACAAGACCCCTATATATATATATATATATATATATATATATATATATATATATATATATATATATGTTCGTATGTATATATATACATATATGTATGTCAAAATTTTAACGCATTTTGGTACTTTTCTGCTTAACTATTTCCTGCTTGTCGAAGCGATACAGACTGGGTTTGGCACGCTGCCAAAATTATAACTCGCGAGGACACGGATGGACGGACGGTTTTAGCGCCTGAAATTTTGCTTTCTGAAGGACCGTTATGGAGGAACGTAATCTTACGTTAAAATAATTGTGCTGTGAAAAAAATAGCCCCAATGTAGAAAAACTTGCTATTTTCACGTCAGAAACTGTTTTGATCAAAATGATATTTAGTTAGAATCATTTGCATTTTTATGACGAAATATACGCTTTAGACGAATATTTTTGGAAGAGTTGCAGGGAAAATTGCGAAGGTGTCTTTACTGAACACCGAAAACGAGTGTTACGAATGCTTATGAATTGACCCTCAATTCTTTCACTTTTCTAGCAACTGATCAAAATTATGTTGAGGCTCTAACAAGCGCGTTTCTTCATTGTTAATAACGTCCTCAGCGCTTTTAGAACTAAGGAGCTGTAATTGTTATAACTTTGCAAATTTGTGTTTCTGCCTTTTTCAAGTTCGCCAAAATTTCCAACAAAACAAATAACATAGCAATGTCTTGGCGACGTTTAACAGAGGAAGGAAAATATAATTCAATGAATAACATCTTGTTGAGCCTTTAAAATGCTGTACCAAGTTTCTTTTGTAGATTTTATCACTAAGGTACAATTGTTATAACGCAGTAGTTTAGCCAAGCAGTAATATGAATTGTCTAGGCCTGAGGTATCCTGGTGATAGCGCGTTGGGCTTTGGACTGGGGATACTCGGTTCGAATCCGGACGACCCCGATGAATACCGTCTTCTCTAGGCTGATATAGGCACATTAAATTTGTAAACCCGAAAGTCCTTTTATGAGGTCAGAGGGGTGAGATGAGGTACGAGCTCGCCGGATTTTGGCCCGGGCGTGTTCGTCCTAAATTGTAGTTGTAGCCTATTCAACGACAGGGGTTCAGTCCCGGAAGACTATGGTTCCTATGTCGGGTCCTGTGATGTCAGGCAACGCCATTCATATTACGTAAGGCTTTTTCAGCAGGTCAGCTAACACGCCTGTACAAAGGAGAGTTCAAAGTGCAAAAAAGAGTTGAGAGGGAGTTCTGCGTAGGCAGTAGGGTAGAGAGGAGGTTTTGTGGAGCCTGCCTCGTAAGTTGTTTAAAGGCTCATCTACACACAAGCGAATCAGCTTCCCCCCCCCCCCCCGTCGCCTCTTACATGAAAATGTATAAATAAATTATAATTTATTCATTTATAACTCTATAAAATTTCAATAAGGCCTAAGCTTAGCTGATAATTTTGAATCATTTTTCCCGAATGCAGACCTTACCGCTGAAAGAAGCCGAAAATTCAAAAGGGAGCTGAAAAATTGTCTGTCTCCATACAGTGAATCTACAATGACCTTGTAAGAACCATCAAATAAACCAAAATTACAGATTTTTTAAAGAGGATAGGTTCAAAAAATCTAAATGAAGAAAAAGGTTCTGAAAGTGAAGGTGATATCGTTCAATCGAATAAACTTTCTCGTTTGATTGTACTTAGCAGTGATGAGGAAGAAATTTATTAAATTAAGGTTGCATTAAATGAAAATAGTTTTTTTTTGTTTCTTTTCGTTTTGTGTTATACATACACTTATATTTTTAATAAAAATTAAGTTGCTTATATGGAATTTTTTTAAAAATGTTTGTTTTTAATGAGTTATAAGAACGTAACCCCCCTATTTTGAACTGTCTCTGGGTCTCATATAACACGGTTTCACACAACACGGCCTTTTCTAGGAACTTATCTACCGTGTTATAGGAGGGTTACCTGTACTAAAATAGACAGCAAAAAGTTTCGTGGGTGGAAAATGTCATATTTATTGGAAAATATAACAAGGGAATAATGCAATGAAATATAATAATTATTTTAATTATTCATGTAATAAAATTTTAAGTATGAGTAACTTAACTTGAATGTGTGTTTTCGTCTCTTTCCATTTTTTTATTTTTCTTGGGGCCCCCAACAAAAGTTTGCCCAGGGCCCCGTAAAGTCTCTGGGCAGTCCTGTGCATGGTTACACTTCATCATTCAAAATTGTGTACTTCTTTTTTATTTCTCTTTCTGAAATTACAGTTGTTTATTCCACCCCAGATGTCGCCCCTGGGGATGCTCGGTCAAAGCTGAGGTGGCAACTAGCTAAGACGGTTTGTTTGGCATGGTTTGGTTCAGTCATAGTTTGCTTTGGAACACTACAGTCGTGTTTTGCTACACGAGGGCTAATTAGACCGGGAGCTACTGCTTAAAACCGATTCTGAACGGCTTCAAACGTCCATGCTAACAGTGAGACTCGAACCCACGGACTCTGGTACCGAATTCCAGCGCCCTAGCTATTCGGCCATTATCCGTTTTAAAAACAACCGGAGCCGCACACTTCAGCCCGTAGCCTTTATGTACCTGGTCTGGAACTTCCAGCCAGGGGGGGGGGCATAAGAAACAACACAACAACAAAGTTGTTTATATAAAAAAAAAGTTTAAAAATGCTAGTGATTGCACACAATTAATTTATGTCAAATGGCTGAATACGTAGAAATCAATAGCTCAAAAGTCAATAGGAAAGTTAGTCATGAAATTCTGGGCTACACTTTTCTATGCTTGGTTTAAATGCTTTAAAATGAGTTACCATCGCGTTAATTATCCCTGATGATACAACTTGGATTTCCCCGCCGTTTTTACGAAAACCTTAACACTTCCTCATGCCATTCGGTCTAAAAAATTACAGGCAGTATACATGAGACTTACAGGAAGTCCGAAAAAGTCAGAAACACAAGCATGTCAATGTGACAACATTAACAACTTAGCGCTAATAAAATTAGATAGATTATTTATAGAGATTAATCCCAGTGTGTTTCATTTAAACTCTGTCAAGTCTTTTTACTTTAGTTGTTTTCTATCCATGAGAAGTGATTATTCTTAAAGTGCCATAGTACACTTTATGAAGCAGGTCAATAAGCCCTTTTCTAGAATAGATGCATTATCTAAATAACCTTTTTAAAGGCACTTCGTTAGTGTCGTTCTTGGAGGTGACATAAATTATTCAAATTAGACTATAGTTCAATTTTTTTTATCTCTACCTTCTTTCAAATGTCTAAATATTAGCGTAGTGTTACATAATTTGATGAACTAATAGCGACGCTGGCCAGTAGTAAAGTATTTAAGGCATCATGCTGCCACGCCAAGGGGGCGGGTTCGAACCCCACATGAGGCATGGATGTAATATTGGGGTAAAAGTCAGTCTTGGGCCTGTAACGAAGGAGGAGGAAATAAATATTTCTTGTATGCTTGCTTTCTTCTCTTTTCTGCAATACTTGCTGATGGTCTCGTTACTGAACCCCAGTGACATAAGCAACACCGATTAAAAGCATCTCAGTCATGTAGAATGTTATTCATGCGATAGCAACTTATATATGCTTTATGTATATTATTTTAACGATGCCGTATTGGTACTGCGCTGCTATTTAGCTTTTCTTGGGTATGTGAATTTTACTTTGTCTACTGTGAAAATTTCCACTCTGATATACATTCATCTAAATTACTGTTATTTATACACATTTAACTATATTTTGTATATGAGAGCAACTTAAAAATATATATCAAGATAAATATACATAACTATGTCGCAGTGGTATTGAGCAGCTATTTAACTTTTAAATAAAGTGAATTGTTTGGCCTACTGAGAAAACTTCCCTTGGGAAGTACATTCATCTAATTTACCTTCCTTTATACACATTCAACTATGCTTTCATATAATAGCAACTTATGTACATTTTGACTCAATGTATACTTTTAACGATATCTCATAGGTATTGCGCTGCAATTTAGCTTTCCTTGAGTATTCTACTTGGCATACTGGGAAAGCTTCCACTGTCATATACATTCATCTAATTTACCTTAATCTGTACACATTTAACAATGTTTTACATATGATAGCAACTTATGTACATTTTAACTCAATGTATATTTTTAACGATATCGCATAGGTATTGCTCTGTTACTAAGCTGAGTCTGCGCTGTGATTACTGTGAAAGCTTCCACTGTCATATACATTCATCTAATTTACCTTTATTTATACACATTTAACAATGCTTACATATGATAGCAACTTATGTATATTTTTAACGATGTCGCATTGGTATTGCGCTGCTATTTAGCTTTTCATCAATAAATGAATTTTACTTCATTTACTAGGAAAGTTTCGACTATGATGTACTGCGTTCATCTGATTTACTCTTATTTAAACACATTTAAGTATCTTTTTCATATGATAGAAACTTATGTATAGTTTAACTTAGTATATATATTTTTAACGATGTCGCATAGGTATTGCTCAGCTATTTAGTTTTCCTTGAATGTTCTACGTGGCTTACTGAGAAAATTTCCACTGTGATATAAAATCATCTAATTTACTATTATTTATACATATTTAACTATGCTTTCACATGATAGCAATTGTATATTTTAACTTAATATATATTTTTAACGATGTCGCATTGGTATTGAGCTGCTATTTAGCTTTTCTTGAGAGAGTGAATTTTACTTGGTCCAGGGGGAAATTTTCCACTGTGATATACATTCCTCTAATTTACTGTTATGTATACACATTTAACTAAGTTTCTATACGACCAGTGAGAATATTTTGAAAAACAACTCAAGCCGATGCCATTTCTATTTAAAATTTACATATTAAAAAAAAAGCTGATTTCATTGTAATGTTTATTACTTCAATTTTAATTATTGACAAGAATAACTGTGCTACAATGAAATTTCACAGCTTTTAATAACTATTGCATTAAAAAAATTTTTTAATTGTTAACTCAATTTCAAATATGGAATTGCTTGTGAAGTGGCATTCTAATATTTTAACAGATACCAACAACTGCATGTATATTTTTGGCTGCCGTTAGGTTTTCAGTACTTGTGTCTACGCTCAAATATATATTCTTCTATAATTTAGTGTAGCATAACCGTTTATATTGTGCATACCATTAGAAGTAATTTTGAAAGCAATTTTTTGTTTTGAATCATTTTATTATAAGCTCTTGACATACTATTTTTCAGTTAGAATATGTGATTATTAAGAAATGTAATTAAAGCCTAACTAAGAGAGTATAGTCAAAGAGTACTTTTCGGTAAGCGGGGCACCCGTTAATATAGTACCACATTTGACGATTTGGCACTTATTTACGAATGGCACCCCGTTAACCGAAATGTATCAACCTTAGTAAAGTAGTTTAATAAATACTACATACTGAAATAAGAAAACAAAACTAAAGTTAATAAAAATGATTTAATTTAAGGTAATAAATATTTAAATATTTTTTTTCCATATGCAATAGTGCCTAAGTGTTTCGCAAAGAGTTATGCATTTGCATAAACTGCTCTGATATTTCCATGATAAACTTGTTTTCTAGTTGTTGCAAATAAAATATCTTCTTACAGCGACTGAACTGAAAAATTAATCAAGTGGTTTTGAAAGCAATTTTTTTTAATCATTCTGTTATAAATCCTATATAAAACTCAGTAATCGTCTATAAATATTTTCTTACTACGACTGAACTGAAAGACTAATTAAGTAGAAGAGATTTTAAAAGCAATTTTCTTTTATTATTCATTCTCTTGTAAAACCTTTATAAAATTCGGTTCAAAATTGCTTTCAAAATCAATTCACCTTGATTAGTCTTTCAGTTCAGTCGTAGTAAGAAGATATTTTTTAATCATTCTGTTATAAATCCCATATAGAACTCGGTAATAGTCTACAAATATCTTCTTACTACGACTGAACTGAAACATTAATCAAGAAAAAGTAATTTTGAAAGCAATTTTTTTTATTTATTCTGTTGTAAAACCCTTATAAAATTCGGTTAACTACCATTAACCCTAAAGTACCAACCTTAGTAAAGTAGTTTAATAAATACTACATATCAAATAAGAAAAAACTAAAGTTAATAAAAATGATTTAATTTAAGGTCATAAATTTTTAAACACGTTTTTCCATATGCAATAGTGCCTGAAGTATTTCACAAAGATTTATGCATTTGCATAAGCTGCTCCGTTATTTCCATGATAAATTTGTTCTCTAGTAGTTGTAAATAAAATATCTTCTTACTGCGACTGAACTGAAAGAATAATGAAGTAGAATTGGTTTTGAAAGCAATTTTTTTTAATCATTCTATTTTAAATCCCATATAAAACTCGGTAATCGTCTATAAATAACTTTTTTCTATGACTGAACTGAAAAACTAAGTTGAATTGATTTTGAAAGCAATTTTTTATTATTATTCATTCTTTTGTAAAACTCTTATGAAATTCGTTTCAAAATCAATTCACCTTGATTAGTTTTTCAGTTCCGTCGTAGTAAGAAGATATTTTTTAAATCGTTCTGTTATAAATCACATAAAACTCGGTAATCGTCTATAAATATCTTCTTACTATGAATGAGCTGAAAGATTAATCAAGTGGTTTTGAAAGCAATTTTTTTTAATCATTCTGTTATAAATCCCATATAGACCAGAACTTGGTAATCGCCTATAAATATCTTCTTACTACGACTGAACTGAAGGACTTGTCAAGTTAAATTGATTTTGGTAGCATTTTTTTTAAATTCATTTTTTTGTAAAACCTTTATAAAATTCGTTTCAAAATTGCTTTCAAAATCAATTCAACTTGATTAGCCCTTCAGTTCAGTCGTAGTAAGAAGATTTTTTTTTATCGTTCTGTTATAAATTCCATATAAAACTCTGTAATCGTCTATAAATATTTTCTTACTACGAATGAACTGAAAGATTAATCGAGTAGAAGTGGTTTTGAAAGCAATTTTTTTTTTAATCATTCTGTTATAAATCCCATATAGACCAGAACTTGGTATAGTACCAGAACTTGGTAATCGCCTATAAATATCTTCTTACTACGACTGAACTGAAATATTAATCAAGTTGAATTGATTTTGAAAGCAATTTTTTTTAATCATTCATTCAGATACTCCAGAAGCTGAAAATCTGCACGGAGCTCAACTCGTCATTTTAGAAAAAAATCACAATGCTTACTAAGGATGGTCATCGCTGTATCGATTTGCTTTTGAAAGAAGTCAGGAGGAACGACAGGCCTTTTGGGGGAAAAGTTATTGTTATTGCAGCAGACAGACACTTCCAGTTGTGCTGAAAGGATCTACAGCAAATATCATAGAAGCATGCATCAAATCTAGCCCTTTATGGAGATGTTTCATCCACATTCCACTGACCACAAACATGAGAAGTGCCGGACAAGAAGAACACAACACTTGGCTTTTGAATGTAGGAGAACTTTTCCAAACATCCCTGGATTACCCATTGATTCCATAGAAATCCCCGAGCACGTGGTTGAAAAAAACATCATCGAATCAATTTACCTGCATGCCTTAGCCAGCATGCAGGTTGAAGAATTAGCAAATAGTCATTTTAGCCCCGACAGATAAGAAAACACTGGAAATAAATACGAATATAATATCAAGAATTGAAGGAAATCCCCATGTGTATTACAGTGTAGATTCAATTGTTTCTGAAGACGCCAATGATATGCAAAATTATCCACCAGAATTTTTACATGAACAAACTTCGTCTGGCGTGCCACCTCATAAGTTATTGTTAAAATAATTACAAGATAAAAAAAAACTTTTTATATACCATGTTTTTAAATTTTCTGTTGAATCATATAAACTTGACAATTCTATGTATTAATAAATACTTTTTAAAATTTTTTTTGATGAATTACCCCATCAACTTGAAAGAAAATAAAGTTAATTGGAAGTTAACTTGCATATAACTTTTCGTTCCCGTTCCGGCCAATAGATGGTTGCACCAGTCTACAAAACAAAATTAACTGAAAATTAATTTAATTCTGCTTAAAGATGGCTAAAAGTATTAAAAAATGCATTGTCATCGTGTTCTGAACTATTCTAAAAGTTTCAAATGTCTATCTAGTCGGGAAGTTAGTTAAAAATCGATTGCAAGATTTGTACTTGACAAACCCTTACACAAACAAGAAAGTAAGTTAATAAAAACATGGTAAAAAGGTGTGATAGTCATGTTGCTGAGAAATCTCAATCCAATTAAAGGACTTTGCAATGGGACTCGCTTATCAATACTGGAACTGCATGCAAATTTCATTTCTGCAAAAATTTTATCACAGTGTAATCATGGTGATACAGTTTTCCTGCAAAGAATAGATCTTTCTCCAAGTGAAGTCTATCTTCCATTCGTCCTAACGCGTCGCCAATTTCTTATCATTCCTGCATATGCCATGACAATTAACAAATCTCAAGGACATACATTTCAGCATGTTGGAATTTAGCTCTAAGAAACAGCTTTCTCGCATGGACAACTTTACGTCGCCTTATCCCGATCTCGGAATCAAAACAATGTTAAACTTCACATTAAGCCAACAGATACACAAGGCCTTATTGAAAACAGCAGAAATTCTTTCACAAGGAATATCGTTTTTAGGGAGGTTTTATAAGTGCGTTAAGCCTATTGCAGGTCTGTATGTAGTTCAGTTCTCATGCATATAGTGCGTTGAGCCTATTGCATGTCTGTCTGTACTTCAATTCTCATGCATATAGTGCGTTGAGCCTATTGCACATCTGTCTGTACTTTAAAACCACTGTTAGAGTTCATATATTGCAGAAACCAATAGAGTGTGAACCTTTACTAGATATTCAAAGACCACATTGCAGACCTTATGTTGGATATAGAGAAAGAAGGGTTCTTATGAAAGTTCTCACAGGAATTCATGTCTTTAGTTACTTTTCTTGCAGTACTCGCACTTCGAAGATTGAATGTCGTCTTGATTTTGTTTATTTTAAGCTTATTTATATGAATTTTTATGTTAATAACGAAGTATAAATAAAAGGTAATTTTGTTAAATTGGAGGGGTTTTTTTCATTTGAAGTTTATATCTATTTTTACCATGTTTTTATTAACTTGCTTTCTTTTGTTTGTGAAGTACAAATCTTGCAATCGATTTTTAACTAACTTCCCGACTAGCTAGACATTTGAAACTTTTAAAATAGCTCAGAACACGATGACAATGTATCATTTTAATACTTCTAGCCATCTTTAAGCAGAATTAAATTGATTTTCAGTTATTTTCAGTTAATTTTGCTTTGTAGACTGGTGCAGCCATCTATTAGCCGGAACGGGAACGAAAAGTTAAATGCAAGTTAACTTCTAATTAAATTAATTTCTATCAAGTTGATGGGATAATTCACCAAAAAAATTTATAAAAGTATTTATTAATACATAGAATTGTCAAGTTTATGATTCAACGGAAAATTTAAAAACATGGTATATAAAAATTTTTTTTTATCTTGTAATTATTATGTTAATAACAAAGGATAAATTTACTTACCTTTAGTTTTTTTCTGTAGAAAATATAATATATTTTTTTATATATATATTTCTTAAAAGTAAATTTTTGATGTTCATTTATTTTTCATTTGGTATTTCTTGATTTTTTTTAAATCTCTCTTGATGAGGGTTGTAAAGTAACTTAAGACTTGAATTCATGGTTGAACTTTCTATCAGAGAACTCAAATCGCCCTTTGAAACATTACAGTTTATCATTGGGAGAAGTAAATTTTAAAAAAAAAATCTATGTTTTCTTTTTGGAAAAAAATTAGTAACGATAAAGTGAGCTGGAAAATACATTTCTGATATTTATTTATATTTTATTTTGGCATTTCTTGACTTCATTTATTTCTCTTAAAGTGGGTTGTAAAGTAATGGACACTAACAGTGCTTTTATGACAACTTGGGTTGCATGCCTATTGGCGAGACTACCTAAGCATAAAAAAAAAAGTAAACGCATGCCGTGTAGAACTTCCTAAATATTTGAACTTCGCTAAAACTTGAAGTTAAAATATTTTAAGGTCATGTGGAATGCTACACAGGGCCCATAGAAAGAAAGAAAAAACGCTGTAATTCCCTAATCAGAAGGCCCAGGAATTCGAAACTTAGCACATGGCATATTTGTTTTCATAATTATTTTTCAGATCTAATAAAAAAATATTTTCAAAATTTCACCTTCAAATTAACAAATCAGACAGCAAACATTCAAGTAAATTTCAATGTTCTAAATTGCAACACATCGGATTGCAAAACAGCTAATATTCTGTAAAAATTTCTTATATTTTAACAAGGTTATGAACTATATAATCATGACCTATATAACCATGACATGTTATGAAAAATTACTTTGTGCTTATATGTTCACCTCAGATTAACCATGGACATTTCGCATTCAAGTAATCTATACTAAAAGTAAGAAATATACTGACTACAAATTAAAATACAGAAAAGAAATAAAAATTTAACTTTTTTTTTATGTGAACTGTTTGTTCAATTACTTACCATCTAGTTCTGTTATAAATCCCATATAGACCAGAACTTGGTAATCGCCTATAAATATCTTCTTATTACGACTGAACTGAAAGATTAATCAAGTTGAATTGTTTTTTAAAGTAATTTGTTTGATTCATTCTGTTGTAAAACCCTTATAAAATTCGGTTAACTACCATTAACCAAAAAGTAGCAACCTCAGTAGAGTAGTTTAATAAATACTACATATCAAATAAGAAAAAAAATCATCTAAAGTTAATAAAAATGATTTAGTTTAAGGTAATGAATTTTTAAATATTTTTTTTCCCATATGCAATGAATAATGCCTGAAGTATTTCGCAAAGAGTTACGTATTAGCATAAACTGTTCTGCCATTTTCATGATAAATTTGTTTTCTAGAAGTTGTAAATAAAATATGTCCTTACTACGACAGAACTGAAAGATTAATCAAGTAGAAGTGATTTTGAAAGCAAATTTTTTTAATCATTCTGTTTTAAGTTCCATATAAAACTTGGTAATCGTCTACAAATATCTTCTTACTACGACTGAACTGAAACATTAATCAAGCAGAAGTGGTTTTGAAATCAATTTTTTTTAAATTCACTCTGTTGTAAAATTCTTATAAAATTCGGTTCACTACCATTAACCGAAAAGTACCAACCTTAGTAAAATAGTTTAATAAATACTAGCTATTGAATAAGAAAAAACAACTAAAGTTAATAAAAATAATTTAGTTTTAAGATAATAAATTTTTCAATTTTTTCTTTCATGTGCAATAGATAATGCCTGAAGTATTTCGCAAAGAGTTATGCATTAGCATAAACTGTTCTGTCATTTCCATGATACATTTGCTTTCTAGTAGTTGCAAATAAAATATCTTCTTACTACGACTGAACTGAAAGATTAATCACGTAGAAGTTAAATGTTTCACATGGTAACCTTTGGCAAAATAAAAACTGTGATATGAAATTATCTTATTTCCGATTTAAAATCTAAAAGTATAAAAATGTTTTCAGACACTTTGAAGATCATTCATAAAATGTAAATTTAAAAAAAAGCACGGTCGAAGCAATTTCAATTATATTAAATATCAAAGTATTTGGCTAAAGTTTAAAAAAAATACACATTTTTTAAATGTCTAATATTTTATATATTTGGACAATATACCTTTCCTTGATCAATTAACATTTGTTTATAGTAGAAACTTGCAATGTTTAATAAGATATGACACAGTGATACCAGTTTTTAAACAAAAATTTTTAGTTGATAATTATTTGTAGATCCCGAAGTTCAAACTGCCCATGAGTCAACCGTGTACCTTTACTTGGACTGAGAGATACTTTCACATGTTAAAAAACTGCTGCAAACGCTGTAGTAAATTTATATAGTAATATTGAAGTTTATAGCAATATATAAGAAGTAAATATACAACATTTGATTTCTATATCCTTCCATCTTTTTCTCTTGGACCCTGCATATCTCATTTTAGTTAAGTGGTGTTTGAAAATTATGAATTTGCTTGAAAATTTTAATAAACACAATTCACTGAAGGTACTGAATTTTCTTTATAATTTTAATTCAAATGATAAGCATACAATTCTATAAAATGCTTTCATAATCTACATACGAATCATTAAAAAGTCCCTTGATTTACATATGAATAATTGGTGCGATTCACATGAAGAATAGATCAACATTTTGAAGAGATTAAGACCTATATAATCATGACATGTTATAAAAAATTACTTAGTGCTTATATGTTCACTTCAGATTAACCATGGACATTTCGCATTCAAGTAATCTATACTAAAAGAAAGAAATATACTGACTACAAATTAAAATACAGTAAAGAAATACAATTTTGCTTTTTTTATAAAGTATATTAAGGAACAGAAGAAAATATGAAGTTTACCTGAATTCCATGGTAAGTCCAATTAAACAAGATATCTTTTTTTTAAAATGAAGTATCAACAAGAGTTAAAGTTTTTACTTAAAATTTCAACAGTTCGTATTTTAAAAGCACATAACAATTTCACCACAATAAGGTTCAGTATCTGAATCACGGGGACCAATTAAAAAAATAAAATAACCTTATTTTATCGTAAATACGAAAAAATATATTTACGATAAGCAGACGGTGCTCGGAATCACCCTTCACAGGTTCCAGAGTCTTCAGAATCATTTCCGAAGTATTTGCACAGTTCATCATAAACGGGATACGAGTGGGTGGCTCTTTGGTAGGCCACACTCTCGGCTTCTTTTATTATCTTCAGAATATAGCTGTCCATTCCCCAAGCAGCAACTTCTGTGCAATACGAGCCAATGCAGGCGAAAAATTTGCAATAGCTCTGTGGATCGGCTTCTTTTATGTGTCTTGCGTGGAAAGCTACGCAATCGTCAATCTCAACGAGAGGGTAGGCCGGTTCCATCTTCATAGCTTTCACGGCACGGAAGTTTTCTTCTTTACAAGCGTCGTTCTTCAGCCTGATGTCGCGAGCAACCTGTTGCACCTCTTCGCTTACATTTTGTATTTCGTCGGGCTTCAAGTTTTCCGTTGCATACTCGAAACGGTTCCTTACAGACTGGTCGATCCTTCTGTCCTCGGATATTAGGTGCCGAACTATCTCGAGAAGAAACTGGAAAACTTTACGTCTGCGTCTGTTGACAGTTCCCATTAAACCCTCCATAAAAAATGCTTCCTCCATTCTGGTCGAATAGAATCCACACGAGTATTGACAAAGTCCAATAGTCTCTTTAATTTGGGGAAAAGCAGAGAAAACACTCTCTGTATCCGTCAAACAGCTCTCTGGTATACCGTTGTCTTACGGATGACTGAAGATCAGGTTACAAAAACCCCTTTGAGGCGGAAATCGACGAATCTGTTCAAATGCAGGAAAGAAACAGACAGACCTATCACTTGAACTGAACACAAAATGAGACTATTGACTAAGTCCACAAGTCCCATTAACTTTGGAGCAGGTAAGGAAGATCCCCAACGGCAATCTGAGGCGCTATTGTCGTCCTACAGCAAATGAAGCCCAGGTTATACAAACACTAGCAGGTGGAAATGGACGAATCTATTCAAAATCAGGGAGAAAGGTGATTGGTCTAAGATAACCTGAAAATTCCCACGTGCTAAGTTCTATCCCTTTTCAGTTCTTGGGTGTGTGAGAAACTAAGCTCCATTAAATGGTTGACATGTAGCATTGGTCCCTTCTTGGAACTAACAACCGTTCTATTATAGTTACAGACAACTGGTTTTATCGTCATGCCTGGGGGAAAAAGCGTGCCAGGAGGCAATAGAGGGGGGAAGGGGTAAATGAAAGCACATTTTCAGTTACTCTGTACCTGATAGCAAGCTTGCTTGTTAGTATAAAGAAACATGTTTACTATCCGGAAGAATACAGAGAGTGAAGGGTGGATAAGGGTGGTAACAGGTACACAGACGTGATCACAATGTCATCATACTACGTAAAATAAAGAACATCCAGGCTACTCGATGTTCTTCAGTTCCTCTTTAGCCCCTTTTTTAGTACAGGTAACCCTCCTATAACACGGTAGATAGGTTCCTAGAAAATGCCGTGTTGTATGAAACAGTGTTAGATGAGACCCGGAGACAGTTCAAAAAGACAGTTCGAAAACTTATTAAAACCAAGCATTTATTTTTAATTCCATATAAGCAACTTAATTTTTATTAAAAATATAAATATATGTTTAACACAAAACGAAAAGTAACAAGAAAATATTTTCATTTAATGCGACCTTAATTTAATATATTATTTCTTCATCATCACTACTCAGTACAATCAAACGAGAACGTTTTTTCGATTGAACGATATCACCTTCACTTTCAGAACTTTTTTCTTCATTTAGATTTTTTGCACCTTCTATCCTCTTTAATAAATCTGTAATTTTGGTTTATTTGCTGGTTCTTACAAGGTCATTGTAGATTCTCGTTATGGAGATAGATAATTTTGCAGCTCCCTTTTGAATTTTCGGCTTCTTTCACCGGAAGGGTCTGCATTCACGAAAAATGATTCAAGATTTTCAGCTAAGCTTTGGCCTTTTTGTAATTTTATAGAGTTATTAATCAGTAAATTATAATTTGTTTATACATTTCCTGTAAAGCCACTATAGTTCATTATTCCTTCCCGTCATTATTTTAAGGTAATTTAGTTTTTAAATGTGTTAAAAATCATGTTATCCGGTGCTATAAAAGTACAGTGTTATACAAAGGTTTTTCTTATTCTTTTTTTATCGTGTTAGAGCGAAACCGTGTTCAGGTTGCAGTGTTATACGAGGGTTCCCGCAATTTATCTTATCGTGTTAGAGCGAAACCGTGTTGTAAGATGCCGTGCTGTAGGATGGCTACCTGTACAATAATTAGAAAACGGCAAGGAGAAAGTTCAGTCAGTTATTTTTCATAAAGTTTCAAGGGGTTAACCATTGAGTAAAAATTTTAATTTACAATCAAAGATTAAATTAAAAATCCACTTGGAGTAAATATCTGTAAATTCCGAGTGTCCGAAATTCAGAGTTTACAGGGCTCCCACTCCGATCTTGAACCGAAAATTTGGGTTACAAAGTTTTTTTTTTTTTTTAATTTTACACACATTTCGTATATTTTTTTCCCAGCTATGCTTCCATATATAAGATCATTATACATATAAAAAATATTTGAACAATTTGAATTTCCTGCATACAAATTTTGAATTTCAAAATTCAAGGCATATATATATATATATATATATATATATATATATATATATATATATATATATATATATATATATATATATATATACACACACACACACACAGAGAAGGTCGTTTTCACTTTATGGAAACGATTTTGCAATTTGTTTTTGGCGTTTGCATTTTGAGATAAAAATTTAGGAACTTCAGAATAATCGTCTGCTATTGTTTTGCTTTGATTGGAATGTAAAATAAAAGATTTAATTTTAAAATGGCTCCTAAAATTGATAGATGGCTCGAAGGTTAAGTAATTGCACTTTCCGAGGCGAAATATTCGTATCATCAAATTATAAAGCGGTGTAAAAATTTCAGTTATGGCATTTCAAAAATAGGTATTTATAATATATTAAATTTGAAAGGGAAAAAAAAACGTCTAACTGAAAGCAAAAATGAAAACATGACCACTAAACCTCATCCTAAGACTGTTCGAACACAGGAAAATATCAAGAAAGTGAAGTCTCTGATCCTAAAAGAAAATACGCCGACTTAAAAATCCATTGCATCGAAACTAGGAATGTCTTCTGCCACTGTAAGTAAAATCCTTCATAAATATTTGAAGTTGGAAAAGATGTTTAAAACTAAAATTCATCTGCTTTTGCCAAAGCATATTGCTGAAAGAAAAACAAATTGCAGAAAATTATATGAAAAACACCTAGCTGCTGAAAAATGAAAATTTGTGGTAACACTCTATGGTGCATGGGTGTATTTAAGTGACTGTAGTAAAAAAAAAAAAAATCGATTTTCTATTGCTCAACTGACGGGAATGACCGTACGAAATGGCTATATCAGTGCACAGAAAAGTTCTCAAAGGAGTAGCAGGATTTTGTTACAACAGCAAATTAAAAATCAAAAAAGTCTCAAGTAAAGCCAAAATTAATTCCCTCTACTATCAGAAGAATATTTTAGAACCAATTTTTGGAAGAAATTCCAGCCTTATATGGAGAGGACACTGATAAAGTTAAGCTTCTTATGGACAAAGCCTCTAGTCACACGTCTAAATCAACTGCCGCTTATTTATTTAGCAAAGAAAGAATCAGAAACCGGAATAAAATGTATCCCATTTAATGAAATACCTGTAAAATTGCCCGACTCTTCTCCAATGGACTTTTGCGATTTCGGTTTTTTAATGCGAGCCTTAGGAAAACGGCATCTAAGAATACTGAACGGACTTTGGAAAACGGTCCAAGAGGAATGAGGTAAAACTGATATGACAGTACTGAGCAAAAATTTACTTTCATGGAAAATTCGAGCTAGAGCTATTGTGAAGAACCATGACTATCAGATAGAAGCAAATCATCGCATAAAATACGGCATTTATACATAAAACTTAACTATCAAAATCGTTTCCATAAAGTACGAACGACGTTCTGTGTATATATATATGTATATCACACAGAAATTCACCCCAATTCAAAGCGCCCCCCCCCCCCTCAAAACGGCCACTATTTTTTTTAACCATGACTGGCCGCCTTAGAGAAGTTTCACAGCATATGCTTTATATATATCATGCATGTATGTAAATATATATTCACATACTGAAAAACTTAATTCTCTGTCCAGTAGTTTTTTGCGTAAACTTTTTTTTAAGTGCCCGTATAAACAGCAGAGATTAGAAATTTAAGCATTTTCTTAAACTTAGTAACGAAATAAATGACTTAGAGGTCTGGAGAGAAAAAATAGCCACTTTCTTAGTCACCTCTAAAACTATCCTGAAAATCATTCCATCTTGGGCTACTGGTTGAAATTCGAAAGCAGAATTCCCATGAAGCTCCCATGAAGGGTTTGAAAGAGTTATTCTTAACGATTGTCACCTGTTCCCCTTTCCCCACATTGTAATAGAATTGACCATTGTACTTCCCCTGAGGGCGGTTAATTCCCTTCTAATGGACTATGACCACGTGACAGGAAGACCATGCGCGTGGGAACAATAATTGTCTATGTGCCACCAAGGAAGATAGATATGCAGCCATTGATAAGGAATGGTCATGTTTTGTTATCGGGTTGATTTTAGATTTTTGGACTTCGATTTTTCCAGTTCTAAGGTCAAGTGGTTTTTTTTTGTGTGTGTGTGTTTTTTTTAATAGCAGTCTCATAAGCCGAATCTCATCTAATTATACTTTGGAGAGAGTGGCAATAGTAATAACAAACAGTACTTTGCCGGGAATCAATCTCAAAGCCATATTTTCCTAATCACATTTTATGTGCGTGAGGAGAGGGGGGGTTAAATAATTGGAAATGTTGTACAACACTGTTTTTGACATTTTGCATTCTTTACAAAGTTGTAAAGTTACCTTAGAATATATTTTTCAATTTATCATGCAAGATCTGTGAAAATAAAGATACATGATAAATATATATAGTGTATGTATATATTAATTATAATAATTCTGCGTGTTCTTACTGAAATAATTTCTTACTGAAATAATAATTCTGCGTTTTATGTCAAGATATAAAATGTTGATAATATTGAGTATATAATTTATAATTAAAGACCAAAGAATGCAGATACAATCACCTTATTTCAAAACTGTCTGGTTTAATGCATCTAAGGACAACTTGCGAATTCATTCCTATTATGCCCAAAAACCTAAAAAACAATGAGATTGTCCATCTTCGTGATATGCGGAATACCGTGTAATAGCTGCACATTTGATCTACTGCATCGACTCATAATTTTGTCGTACTGCAATCCAGTATAACCCCTGGTTTACCACGGTTAAATCACGACTAACAATGAAAGGAAAGGAATACATGGGTCAGAAAATCAGACCTGCATTAGAAAGGGTGTAGCTATAAAAAGAAACTGCTTAGAACATTCAAACCTTCAAAATGACGAAAATGTTGCACTTTGTACACGGGCGCGCCCACTAAAGGATTAATAAATTATTACTATTATTATCTAATTTCGCTTAAAAAGCCGTTTATCACAGAGTTTTCACTGAAAAGTAGTAAAAAAAATAATTTTCGCATTTATTCGCTCATATCGGCAAATTTTGCATTTATTCGCATCTATTGCGTAAATACGAAAATCACGTATCCCTAACCATTACTTTTAGCGTCATAAGTTTCCCACGCATACAAAATAGGACTAAAGGCACTGAGTACGGCAAAAGACAAAAGCTATTTACTATCCTGCAGTTGTCTGCGAGCTTTGCTTTCAGTGCATGATTTTATGTGATTCAAATTCTTATCAGTAAACGCCAAGCACTTACAGGATTTAAAAGGTGAAACTAACTGATGGTTTACTGTGTGTAAGCAACAAAGAGATAAAGTATTTCTTGCACTCGTAGCAATAAAATAAGGTGATTTCAAAAATATTGGCGATAGCGCAGCACAAAGTTGTCAAGCCAGCTCCAGAAATTCTTGAAACCCTGAAAAGGCTGAATACCAGCAGAATGTTTGGTTATCAAACAATAGATCGATTGAATAAAACTGTAACTGTTGCTTTTCAAAAAATTTTCCAAAATACTTTTGTAATTCCTTCCGAAAGTTGCAACAGTATTTATGGGAAGACCAGAAATTTTAGACTAAATTCAAAGGAACTTCCCTCAATTTAAATATTTATTTTCATCAGACCAGTTTAATAACTTCTGAAAACAGTAGTGTAGGTTATACAGGGTGCGGCAGAAAGAACGTTCCGATTTGGAACGTCAATAACAGAAATACAAAGCAAGAGAGAGAAAGAAATCTTGTATACCTGAGAAGTACACAGTATGCCATTGTCATCCATTAAGTTTAACCCTTCAACGGGCGCGCCAATTTTTGGAACACCAGCAGGCGCTCGTGGCACAAAGTGCAACGTCTCTTTCAACCTTGATTATTCCTTTTGTAATAAACTTTTTCTTTTGAAATTGAAAATAATGCTTCTGAGTTTTATGACAACATATAAAATGTTGATAATATTGAGATATATTTATAATTAAAGGCCAAAGAATGCAGATAGAATGGCCTTATTTCACAACTGTCCGGTTTGTTGGATCTAAGGACAACTTGCGAATGAATTCCTGTTATGTCCAAAAACCTAAAAAAACAATGAGATTGTCCACCCTAGTGATATGCGGGATACCGTGTCATAGCTGCACATTTGATAGAATCCATCAACGCCTGCTTTTGTCGTATTGTAATCCAGTATAATCGCTGGTTTACCACGGTTAATTCATGGCTAACAAATGAATGGAAAGGAATACGTGGGTTAGAAAATCAGACCTGCGTTAGAAAGGGTGTAGCTGTAAATAGAAACTGATTAGTACATTCAAACCTTACATGTAAAAACAAAACCATTCAAAATTACGAAAATGTTGCACTTTATACACGGTCGCGCCCGCTGAAGGGTTAAAGATTACATCCGTTAGATGGCGACCGTCATTTTCGATGCAGTTCTTTCGTAAATTTTGCAATGGATCTGCGGACCATGTCCTGCGGAATCGCCGGCAGCAATTACGCAAGAAATCACGGCGATTCCGCGGGACATGGTCCGCAGATCCATGCAAAATTTACGAAAGAACTGCATCGAAAATGACGGTCGCCATCTAACGGATGTAATCTTTAAAACTTAACGGATGACAATGGCATACTGTGTATTTCTCAGGCAAAAAAGATTTCTTTCTCTATCTTGCTTTGTATTTTCGTTAATGACGTTCCAAATCGGAACGTTCTTCCTGTCGCACCCTGTATAACCCTGTGTATAACTATTAATAGCCTATTAGAACATTCGGGGCCAAATTTATTATTTCATTTTTTGTGTAATATGTGAAAATGGGACAATTTCATTCAAGGCTTTCTAGGTAAATTAGATTCTAGTTTTTAAAAGCAGAAAAAGAAAAACAAAAAATATATCATTATCTATATATATAAAACGCGTAGGTATGCGACTCAAAAATCGACGATATTTCTGCAATCCGAATGGCAACGGCTGCAACTACCGGATGTAAATATTAGCGGCCGTCCGCGTGTAGCTCGACGATAGCACGTAATTTGGTACAATTTAATTGCTGCATTTTACTCATGAATAATTTTAATTTATACACGAAATAATTTTAATTTATTCATTTAATATGATTAAGTGGAGATATCTGAATTGCGAATAATAATACATACAGAGAGAAATGTAATCTATACTATATTTTAGTATTTGCTGAATTTTCACTCCATTTTATAAGTGAAAATTTTCCCCAACAATTTCTTATTTGATGTAATGATAAAGTGTAGATATCTTAGTTTTGAAAAATAGTACATACAGTGAGAGATATAATTTTTAAAATCATTGGTGTTGGGTTTCTCAGGCTTATCTTTAACTCTGTTCTGAAGTAATGGAAATTCACATTTTTAATCATGATGTTTTAGAATCAGCCTTATAGTGAATTTATCAATGATTATAAATTTTTTGACTGAGTTTTCACTACCCCTTAACAACGTATATTTATGATGACAGGTAATGGTAACATTCCTTACATATGTTACTTTCAATTGAGTTGTTTTGCAAAAGAAAATATAAATCTAAAAGCGACCATGCTGGTTGCGCAGCGGCTAAATAAACGAAATAATTAGGAAAAGTTGTAGAAAGCTAGGTTCTTATCATTTATACAACGAAGGTTATGACAACCCGAAAATTGAAAACGATAATGTTCATCTGATCCGGCGTTTTAGTGTTAAGCCCCTATTTTAACACCTTTAAAGGCCAAATTTTAAGGGGGCAAGGGACCTTCAACCTCGAATTTTTTAAATTCAAATTTTTAACTCTATATACAGAATGGGTGCATTTAATTTTCTTTTTTACTACAATGAAGAGCCTTTGAATACAAAGTAATGTCTGTTTTTATAAGTTTACAATATAAAGATAACTATGCACTGAATTTTTTTTAGTATAAATCTAAAGCCCTAAATCATTTTTCTTCAATCTTCCTGTTACTTTTTTATATTTTTGCTCGTTTTTACTTCATATCGTGGTCTATAAATTTTAAAATATTTCAGCTTTCAAAGAATGATGCACAGTTTTGTGACAAACGCTTCAATTTACTGTTCTGAGAAATTAAATTTATATGGTAAACTTATATTATTCTGGAAAGAAACCAGAAGAAAATTCATAGGCATGGAGCATTTTTCAAATTCTAACATTTTTGAGGAATTTTTTGATAAACAGGTCTTATTCTTCTACAAAATACTTATTTGTGAATTCTAAATGTTTTCAATGAAGTAAAAAAGATTCTTAATTTTTCTCAATTTGTACATTGAAAATTTAAAAAAAAAATAGGGTTGAACGTCCCTATATATGTCCGAGTAAGCACATGGAATAGTATCGGAACGTGTCAAAATTTCAGCTTCCTAGGCCTTCTGGTTTCAGGGATACAGTGATCAGTCCGTTTTTCCTTTTTTTTTTTGGGGGGGGGGGGGGCTAAAGACCATTTAGCCCCTCTTATATTTGAATATCTTAAAAAGACATTTCATTGAGTACCTAAGGCGTCATAGGAACCATCGTGGTAAATTTTAGCTTCCTGGGCTATCACGGTCCCAGAAATACAGTGATCAATCAGTCCATATTTTATACTGAGGGATAAATTTTTATTTAACATCTTTAACACTAATGGCTGCCGTCATTTTGACGATTTCGGACATACTATTGAGCACTATGTCTGTATTTATGTCCTCAGGCTTTTGAAATTTTATGACTTTCTTCTAAATTTACGCGAAATAGGCACACACACTTATAAAATTATATTCGATAGTAAAGAGGGGGAGAAAATGTGATGTATACCTTCTAAGACTGAAAGCCGTCGATTTGACGGCAATATAGAAAATCAGAAGAAATCTTTAAAATAGTACCGGAAAAATGTTAGTTACTTTTCCTCTCTTCCCCCTTTTGCAAATAACAGAAATATTGGCTCTTCGGAAATATTGGTGTTGAAAAATAA
>OU015490.1:73935324-73940324 GCA_907164885.2 Dolomedes plantarius
TTTGGCAAAAAGCAAATAAACTTAAGGTTTAAACATCTTTTTTAACTTCAAATTTTTATGAATGATTTTACTTACAGTGCCAGAAGATATTCCTAGTTTTGGGTCTGCGGATTTTCTTTTAGGATCAGACTTCACTTTCTTGATACTTACCTGCATTCGAACAGTCTTAGGATGAGGTTTCGCGGTCATGTTTTCATTTTTACTTTCAGTTAGATGTTTTTCCCTTTCAAATTTAATATAATATAAATAACTTTTTTTGAAATGCCATAGCTACGATTTTTACTCCACTTTATAATTTGATGATACGAATATTTCTCCTCTGAAATCGCAGTCGCGTAACCTTCGAGCAATCTCTCAATTTTAGGAAGCATTTTCAAATAAATCTTTTGTTGTACATTCCAATCAAAATAAAACAGTAGCAGTCGATTACTCTGAAGTTGCCAAATTTTTATCTCAAAATGCAAACGACAAAAACAAATTACAAAATAGTTTCCATAATCTGTGAACGACCATCTGTATATATCAAGCTTTCTTGGGAACTAAACTCTTGGGGTCCTACGTCAGGTTGACCACTTGACATATGCTGTATAACACCCCAAGGCCACGGTCAAGAAAGCGGGGATGGGCACCGCCGGCCTTGGTCCACAACGGACTATTGTGCCATGAGTTTATATATATATAGCTCTCATTCCTTTCAACAACTATCTCAAAAATCGGCGATTTTTAGTTATGCCTGTTTGTAGAATGTCCTGAAAGAGTCATATCCCCGCACAATATTTAGCCACTAGAGAGCAGAATTAATATTTATTTTTAATACATTTTATTCTACTTTTAAACTTTAAAATCACTCCTGAAAAAAAATCCCGTTTTTTAGATATGAAGCTGTTGAAAGGAGTGAGATTATTTTATATATATACATCTCCTTTTTCTGAAATGTTTGGCAAACATTTTGCGTATTCAAATAAGCATTATGATCGACAGCATTTGTTTTCAATCTAAACGCCTAATGTTTAAAAGATATAGCAATGCATTAAAAATATTTTTTATTTCCTAGGAGCTGTATTGCAATTTGAGTCCATCTTAATCTGCCAGATCAGTCGACAAATCTTGATCACTTAGCTGAACACAGTTGTAAAAATATACCGCAGACATTGATGTAAATACACGCAGTACATGTGAAGTATGTGTATATATATGTACTGTTGGGAAGTAAATATGTACCGTACAAAAACTAATTTCGTCCCCTACCCCTTATCTTTAGGAATTACGCTTAAACTTATCTATTAGATCTTATCTACCCTGATTCCATATACAGCAGTTTAAAATCTTGATATTTGTTTACACTTTTTTCTTTTAATTTAAGTGATTGATTTTAATAAAAGTGAATGAATTAAATCAAAGGAATTTATACGATGTAATCATAATTTTCATGCGAGTCGCTGATAAACGTTGCTTACTTTATCCTTAAATAATTGGTGAAATTCTATTGAGGCAATCAACAAAATTTAGAGGTACATAAAGCCGTATATCGACACTTATTGTCGTGGTATGAAACATTCCGTTCAATAGGTATATTAATGTTGAAATTTCAGATTGGCCATTAACTTTTTTTTTTTTGTTAAAGATTAATAAATTTGTACAATAGTCTAACTTTCAGCTATGAAAATATAATTTTCGATGAATTTAGCTATAATGCAAATTAATTTTATATATATATAATTCATCCTATGAGCACTGTAAATATAGATAAACATCAAAATGGGGGACATAGCCCCGGAAAGTGAATCCCCCCAACATGTGCGGTATATAAGTGGAAAGCAATATCTTCCACCTATTATTCAGTGAATAAGTATAATATTTCTAAACTTTCAAGCTCAAAGCCGCCTTCTGCTTTTAAGAAGGCAATTACCCAATACTCTGGCAGAGCAAATTTAAGAAATTATCTGAAATTATTAATAAATACACTCAATAAAAAAAGATAACAGAAAAATAGAAAAAAATTACATTTATTATCAATTATATCCAAAATGAGAAAAAAAATAGATATTACCTCAAATGTACAGTAAAAAAATTTACACTGTTAAACTATTTAAAATATTACATTAAAAGCCTATTGCACTATAAATAGAAGGTATCCATATTCATAATGAAGTAAAACAGGCATTAACCTTTACAGTTCCCGAGGTTTTCCGATAGACACTTTTCGGCGTATGTACGCAATTTCTCGAAACCAGGGAACGAGGAAGCATAAGTGTGCATCACCTCCTCGGCTTGTTTGACTATTTGCAGGATGTAGCCGTCCATCTTCCATGCAGCAACCTCGACACTAAACAAGCCGACGCAGGCAAAAAATTTAAAATAACCCTCCGGACTTCCGTCTCGGAGATGTCTCGCGTGGAACGTAACGGACCACTCAATTTCCAGGGGTGGGGAAGACGGTTCTACCTTCATAGCTCTCAAGGCCCGGAAGGTCTCCTCCTTGCAGGCGTCGCGTTTCAGCCTTTGACGGCGGACGACTCGTCGCACCAGCTCGCCGATGACGGACATCGCGTCCGATTTCTGCCTCTCTGCCAGGTCCGACACGCGGTGCCTTACGGATTCATCGATGCTGATGTCTGACGTTATTAGGTGTTGGAATATGTCGAGGAGGAACTGGAACTTCTTCCGTCTGCGCTGGTGGATGCATGTCAGGAAACCGTGCAGGAATGCGATATCCTCCATTTTGGTCGAATAGTATCCACGCAAGTCTAAAACCAAGAGTTTTTCTGACTTTGGGAGGAAGGCAAAGGGCAAACACGTTGTATAAACTTGCAAACAGTTCACTAAGGTACTGCTGTCTAACAGCCAGCTGGGGATCAGGTTAGCAAGACTACTGAGACTGAAATAGAGAGATCTGTTGAAAATCAGGGAAGGTGGCGATTATCTTATCAAAATTCAGTTACGAACCACCTCCTCCCCTATGAGTCCATGCAGACGTTCTTATCTGCGTCCAATCTGTAACAATAAGCACATTCATGAAAGTAATATGGGTCCATGCGTCATCTCTGAGACATGTAGTAAAGGGGGAGAAGCGATTGAATAACTGATTCATCTATTGCACTGATAGCTAAACTTAGTTTTCTGTACCACGTGTCTTTATACATATGTACATATACATAGATACACAAAGCAATACATATGTATGGTGTCCGAAATAAAGGGCTTAAGTCAAAAAAAGTGAGTTTTAGATATTTGTTAGTATTGTTAAAAAAAAATCTTTCGACTTGTATAAAAGGCTTAAGTCTATCAATTTTGTATACAAAAGTACATTTCTTTGTACAACAGACTCAAGTCGAAGCTATATTTCTGCGACTGGTATAAAAGCCAATAACTTGCAATATTTAAAATCAATGTTTTTTACCTATGCCCTTTATAACAGGCACCATATATATATATATATATATATATATAGTGCCCGAAATAAAAGGTTCAAGTAAAAAAAAAAGCGATTTAGATATTTGCTAGTACTGTTAAAAACAAAAGAACAAAAATCTTTTGACTTGTAAAAAAGGCTTAAGTCTATCAATTTTGTATACAAAAGTACATTTTTTTTGTACAAAAGACTCGAGTCGGAATTATTGTTCTGCGATTAGTATAAAAGACAATAACTTTGTATGTTTAAGTCAATGTTTTTGACTTAAACCCTTTAACCCGGGCATTATATATATATATATATATATATATATATATATATATATATATATATATATATATATATATATATATATATATATATATATATATATATATATACATATATATATATATATATATATATATATATATATATATATATATATATATATATATATATATATATATATATATATATATATATACATATATACACACACATGTATATACATATACACACAAATATACATATACACATATATACATACATACATATATACATATATATCTTTATCTCTCTATATATATGTATAAACACACCCAGAGAAGGATGGTTAAAAAGTTTTTGTATGTGATAACACAATACGGGAAGTTCTTCATGGAGCTTTAGTATCTTTGCGGGTTCCGCGTTTCGCCTTCAGTGCCGCTTTCTTCTTCCTTTCCTGTTCCCGGTCGTACTCTGCCTCCGAATCAGACTCGGGCCCTCCGCGTATGAACGGACGGTCGCATGTCTCGTCGTAAGGCACACTAAGGGAGTGACAAGACATGACTATCCCGTGCATAAGCCGCGATTCCTTCTCGTGAATGACGTCGATCGCACTAGGCTCCTGTGGGTCCCCACCGGAACGCCGCACGCCTGAGGAAGAGGAGAAAATTTGAGTTTAATAGATGGATATACGGTAATATGGATAGACGAGGGTTGGGGTATAAGTCATGGCAACTATTTTTTTTTCTTGCAGATATGTGAACGGATCACAAACGTATATGTGTCGTGTGGAAGTTTTGCAGGCATAGTGTGTATGCAGAACAACACATGGCTTTGTGATAGCTGGTAGTAGCACAGCGAGGGCTCTGAAATCAGTCAGTTGGGGAGTGTCGTGCGAGATGGAAGTAACCCGTGTTGAGCAGCGCACTTACTTCAAAATAGCCGTTCTCCGAGGGAGAAATGCGATGGAATGTCCCAGTGAATTAGTAGAAACCCTTGGGAATAATGCCCTACCATATCGTACAGTAGCACGGGCAGGGGAATATACTGAAGGTCTTTAGGCCCAGGTTTGTCATGTCAACTTTATGTGTACTGTGCTATTCTTTTGCACGGTGAACGCCATATTGCCCTGTATACTACCGTAATAAATTAGTGTGTTACGATATTTCAGTGCTATTCATTGTCCACACATGTAGTTAAGACCTTGTCCTTTAATCTGCATATGTC
Source organism: Dolomedes plantarius (assembly GCA_907164885.2). Lineage (NCBI taxonomy): Eukaryota > Metazoa > Arthropoda > Arachnida > Araneae > Dolomedidae > Dolomedes > Dolomedes plantarius. The sequence continues at coordinate 73,940,210 of OU015490.1, forward strand.
ACATTTTCTAACCGGACTGGTATTTTCAAGAAAAAAAAATAATTGCCATGACTTATACCCCAACCCTCGTATATAATATATACAGACATATTCATATGCATACATATGCATACAT